>JAWNNJ010000193.1:190000-494978 GCA_035045125.1 Hypselothyrea guttata
CATAAAAAATCTATTAAGCAACCACATGTAACGCTGACAAAAGCCCAAACCCAAACACAAACAACGATAAAATATCAATCGCTGGCAAAACAAAAAAAAAATACAAAAAAAAAAACAAGAAATCAAACAGCCATCAAAGCGCCGTTATGCGAATGACTACATGCTACCAAAAATAAAAAAAATGGCCCCGAACAAAACCCGTTGAAACAAGCCGGTGAGTGCGCTGCAGTCGGGTGTGCTGTTATTGCCACATATACCCTGTAAGCCGCGCCTAAGTCGGCATAATCCGGCCATGACCAGTAAACGAAACTGAAGTCATGTTAAAAAATTCATAAATAGATTAGATAAATAGAAGCACATGTATGACAGAGAAATTTGATAATGCTCCAGAAATATTTAAAAATATATGTATGATTGAAATAAAATAAAATTTTTTACACGATTTTAACATTTTCTAAAAATATTAATATATAAATAATATGTTATATATATTACTTAAATATAATAAAAATATTTAAGCGCAAATAATCTTTTCTATCTAAAAGAAACTTAATTTTCTAGTTCTACTATATAGGCATATCGAGCCCTTCCCGCTAAAAAATCGTAAGCAACATTTTTCGGTTTTTGATGCAATTATGTACATAATTTATCAACTAATCTACACAAAAAATTTCATAATCTAATTCAACGAATTTACTGAGATATCAGCCTGTCAAAAATATCGTAAGCGCCACATTTGCTGCGAATTTCGTATGCGTTCTCGCGAAAAAAACGTTCTCCTGTAAAATTTGCTTTTGCCGCTTACGATTTTTGCGCGGGAATATGAGCTACAAAAGACAAGCATACCCTTTAGTTACACATATTTACAGGGTATGTGATGGAGCGCTGATATGAGCCCAAATGGCGAGCAAGAAACCAAAATGTGACTGAGAGCCGCAAGGAAAAAGATACACACAACCAATAATACACCCCAACTCTCATATGTGTGAGGGTGTGTGTGTGTGTGTATGTGTGTGTGTGTATGGGTGTGTGAGTGCATGATTGAGTGCCAGTTGTTCGATTCATTGTTGTTGTTTACCCCGTTTGGTTCGATTTGTGTTCCAACTCATCTATCAATGTCAAATTATGAAGTGATCATATTTGGATTTATGCACGAAAAAAGTGACTCGAGTCGGGGTAGAAAGAGAAAGAGTCAAAGAGTGAGAGAGACAGACAAAAGAGAGAGAGAGAAAGAGAGAGAATGGGTAAGGCATAGAAATTTATTGGATTGGAAAGCTTAAAGTAAATTGTGTCGTTATGGCTTTAAAATTGCTGATTCAACTGTGCAAAATAAACAGAAAATTATAATTATATAAACAACTTTAGTTTTAATACTGAAAACTGATAAAAACAATTAATTTTAACCATCTGGCAACTCTACACGTCTCATTAAGGTTAGGTTGAAGATAAATAGAATTTTGTTAATAATGCTTAAAGCTTTTCCATTAAGTCTAATGTTCGATTAAAAGTCGTTATTACAATTAAAAATTTGTTTAAATGTTTAAATTATAAAAACTTAAACAGTCTGGCAGCATTGTGAGTCTTGACTAAATGTGTTCAAAGGAATTCTAGGCAATAGCAGTGCAATTACATTAGCTAACTTAATTGAAGTCTAAAAGTAATAAGCACAAAAAACACAACGATCTGGCAACTCCGTGCGGTGCATAATTGAGCTGAAGCTGGCGAATTTGTCGCCCTATTAAGCAATTTCTGCCCATTGTGCAGATTGCATGTCAAAGGGGCAAACAAATAGCTCACAAAAAAAAAAACCGAAAAACAAAAAAAAAACCGAACGCTGCAGCAATTGAGCAAGGTCGACGGAGGTAGTGCTCGAGGGGTTGCCAGAGCGGGAAGGGGGGGGTGGGCAAGGAGAGTGATATAGTACAATATGAAGCCATGGGCTAAGCCCATAAGCGAACGTGTTCATAATATTTACAGTTATTGATATTTGAAAAGGCGGAAAATTTATAACGAGCGACATGTGTGTGACAACATGCCGTACCGAAGCCGTACCGGGGCAACGGTTACGGTTACAGCTACCGTTAAACTGGAAGGGTGCAACCTAAGCGCAATATTCAATCAAAAATCGATTACAACGACCAAAAAGGACCAAGAACAACAACAGCGTATGGAGCATATGCGACGGGCGAACGTGCCCTGAGAAAAAGCAACGGGTACAGGACGGTGCAGGAGGGTGCAAGAGGGTGCTAGAGGGTGCTGCAGGTTAAGGGTTCTTCCCGTTGAAGAAGGTTGCCACAAGACTTTTTTTGAGGGCGAACTGTGGATGCTGTCGCTGTGGCAGGTTAATCTTTGCATTATGGAGCAAGAGAGATGGAGTGGGTGGAGAGTGGAGTGAGACAAAGAGAGAGAGAGAGAGAGAGCGGAGGAAGTAGAGTTATGGAGAACACAGCACTTGGCGCCACTTGGTGGCCACATGGGCATGACAATGAATTATTTGCCTGCCCCGTTGGACTTGCCAGAGCTCGGACCCCCCTGCTAAAAAGCAGCGCCAGCTAGCATACCCTGTAACTGCAGATAGAAGGGTATTCCCTTCCCTAAAATTCCAAAAAATAGCACCGTTTTTTTTTAAGGTTTTCCTCTGTGGTATTTGAGCAGCTTTTGTTTAGAGCTAGAAAGTTGAGCACATCTGAAATATGTATTGGAAACCTGTAAAAACGAGGCAGATCAGTTGTGCGTAAGGCTACAGTCGGACGTAACCGACAGTTGGATACGCTGTAATTTGTGTTTCCAAAATCACTGCACCAGCTTAATAAACCCTTTTATACTTTTCACAGGGTAGAGTGTCTAAAAAATATTCCTTGACTGTAGCTTGACTCTGGCTGAATATTGCAATTCTATTTGCTTCTATATTTTACAGGGTATCTGCCAGTTGTGCTGCAGTTTTGGAGTATATTTTTTGTATACGTGCGCATTTTTGTCAAACAATTTTAAAACCTTAATTCACATGTGTAAATTGAAAGCAGCACCTGTGCGAAAAGGAGGGTCCAGGGCTGTCCGGAGTGGGTATTGAGTGGGAAGCAGAAAGCAGGAAGGAGGAGAAAAAGGAATAGGTGGAGAAAAGAAGGTGGAGAAAGGGAGCTAGCGAGAAAGTGGGTTTCTGGTTTGAATTATGGAGCAGCCTGTGTCTGTCTATGCTTGATTTATGACCAGGCTCCTCTTGACTCTAGCTAACTCCCTTCTCTCCCCACTCTCTCTCTCTCTTTCTCTCGCTCTCGCTCTCTCTCTCGCTGTTGAGCTGCGCTTTGTCCCACGTGTCGCATAATTCTTCATATTTTTACGGCGGACTTGGGGCTTCAGGCTCCAACTGGCATCAACTTCAATTGGCGCAGATTTTCGCTCTTGTGTGTTTGGCAGCTGCCGTGTATAATTTTGTAATTTAACCACTTTTCAGGTTCAGTAGCCGCAGTTCACCAACCAATTTTCCCCCCGCTTTTCCTCTCCCATCATCCCTTCACCCCCCTTGCCGTTGCTCTGGCTGCCTTTGCGGATGTTGTTCCGCTTCCGTTGGGCGTTGGGCAACTTCCGTTGCGCACCTTTTGTCTGCCAGCGTCAACATTTTTTAGCATGTCAAATACACAAATACCCTGTCTTGCGCTGAGCTGCCTGGGGTATGCGCAGCTGGCAAACACTCTTATTTTTAGCTCATCATCAACTAATTTTTCTAGCCTTATTTTAGAAGTAAACACAGTTGGCTTAGTTGCATTTGTCTTCTAAAATTACAATAATTAAAAACAAATTGAAATAAAAAATAATAAAACTAAAACAATTATATTATTTGAAAAAATTTTCTTGTTTCTTAAATTGCAAAATAAATAAACAAGCATATATATACTACTTAATCGGGTCTGTCACGCCTCCTTCTGCCTGTTACATACACAAGTAGGCAAAAGTATTTGCACATAACATTGTCTTTTTTCAAATTTCGTTTATTTCTGAGTTTAAGTACAAATGTTAGATTTTTTAATTTTAATGGTTAGACACATGGTATTTGTATATAAAAATACCAATTTGGAAATTTTAGAAATTTTTTGTGTATTTATTTTTTTTTTTAATTATACCTAGGTTTTTTTTGTCGAATTTAAACAAATGAAATAAATAAATGCATATTATATATTGTTAGTCCATTAAAATAAATAAAAATACATAAATGTAAATGACGAATAAACTTGTAATTTAATTCTCCCTGTCGATATGAAATAAATGAATAAAAATCAAGGCACTCGCGACTGCAGTGCTTTTCTTGTTTGAGCTTTTGTGGCTGCCCTTCGCGGGCTGTCGTCGACGCTGAGCAAATTAAATGAAATTTCTGCAGTGACACGAAACTTGTTTATTTTGACAGACAGACAAAAACAACACACACTCACACTCACACACACACACTCACACACACACACACTCACACACACACACACACACACACACACACACACACGCGAAATCGTTAACCGCGAGTTATTTTTTTCAATTTGTTTGGATTTTAATTCGCTTAAAAGAATATGGAGCCAACCAAATAAAAAAAATAAAAAAAGAAAAAAATGAAATGAATTTAGGACATGAAAAAATTGGCGAAATTTAATAAAGGCAAGCGCAGGCGGGGGGAGGAAAAGGCAAAGGCAGGACCTGCCCTGTTATTGATGGGGGAAAGGATCAAGGCGATGAGCAAATTATGCGATTTGCGCGTGCAAATCGAATTGGTTCACATATGCGTGAAATCAGTCAGAAATTCCCCCTCGCAAACTACAAAATTATATCAAAAAAAAAAGAAAGGAAATAAAATTCTACGTGTTGGCAGATTTTTTAATTTGCAAATTTTCACGATAATCAGTTTTATTGAGTTGTTCTTGTTGTTGGGGAAAAATCCGCGGGGTTTGAGCGCATGCAAATGAGCGAAGCAATTTACCTGGCAGAGTAAAAAGAGACGGAGAAGGGAGAAATCTCTGCAGCTGACAGCTGCGATTCTCCGTATAAGCAGATCTCGGAAGGCAGAGACCTGAGATGAGACCACACGTAAATCAAATTAAAATAAAATATAATTTAAATAAAATATAATAATAAAATGAAATTTAAATACGAATTCAAATTAAGCATGTATTTTAACTGATGAATTAAATTACCTTCAAACAAAAGTGAATTGGGGAATAATATATAAAGACATAATTAAATACTAAACAAGAAAAAAAATAAAATTATTTTGGATTTAAATTTGGCATTTTTATATTAATTTAATTTTAATTTGTAATGCCAAATTCAAATCCAAATAAATGTAATTTCTTATTAATTGTTTATTATGTCTTTATTTATTATTCTTCAATTAACTTTTATTTAAAGTTTATTAAATAAACATTTTTTTTTTCAAATTCCGTAGATGATTTTTAAATTAAACCAAAATTCACAAAGGTTCTGAAATGTATTTTAGCTTGCAAAAAAAATCTGTTTCTTTTTTTAGAATATATAGATAGCTAAATACCACAATCAGAACAACTTTGTTTCGAACATTGGATGCGACGCTTCCTTCGCCCATAAATTAAAAAAAACCCTGAACTTTAAATATTTTTATGTACATGTTTGTAACTTGGAATATTTGTTATCTGTTATCATAGTACACTATTTGGAAAATCGGAATGATGTCGGGTAATAAACACCGAAGTTAGTAGAGAAACAATATTACGCCCAATCTCTGGTAAGACGGCCATAAAACCGTCGATTGTAAATAAAAAATAAGAAGAAGCGTTGCTGCAGCTGCAGCCATAAAATTGCGTCATAAAAGAGCAGATGCTGTCCTTATGTCATCCTTTTATATTACCTGCGTGCTTTCAGCTACCTGACCAATGAGCTAATGACCTAATGACTGTGATCGGCACTATATATAGCTGAGATAATGTCCAAGCTGAAGTCAGTTGAGTTTAGAGCTTGTGCCATGGACGTCATATTCAGAGATTTGGGAATCTGCATCGAATTTATTGAAAGCAGCGCAAATCAAGATCTGTGCTGGCTAAATGAATTCTGTGAGAAGTTCTATGACTTTGTGGGCAGTTTTAAGCGTTATTTTCCGGAGATTGCGGAGAGATCCGAGATGAAGCAGACCATAAAGCTACACGTGGAGTCAATATTTGTGTGGATTACACAAACAGGAACCTGCATAAGGCTCTTCGAGCAAAACTTGCTCATCGATGGTGTAAATCTAGTGCCGACCCGAGCTCACTTTATGAATCGGATGAAAAGATGCCTGATTCCGATAAGATCGTTGTTGAACCGTATATCGAATCTGATTGCGAGAAATAATGTTGACCCTATAAAGGATTTGCCCTTTGGAGAACTTCTCCAGGTGGTGCTCAATAAACTGAAAACCTTTGGCGATGAGTGTCCCCAACAACTTGTGAAAGAGCTAAGACATCTTATGGTATTTGCCTACTTTCTCGCCAAGGAATGTTTGGACCCCGATAGGAAGGCCTTGGATACCAGCATCAATTTTATTTTGGAAGACGCTGAAGACCTGGAGCTTAACTTTACGGTACGTATCTGAAACACATCGATTTGTAGCGATTATCGATTCGACATCGCAATTGATCACGATACAATTTTTTTAATAAGATAAAGTTGAATAAGAACTTTATCGCTAATCAAGTTCGTTGTAATATGAAATCAATTTGTATTACAAATATTCGATATTTGCGATATTCGATATTTATCGTTGATTGCTTATCGTTATTGGTTTCTTACCAAAAATGTTTTCAACACAAATGCTAAATATTTTATCAGTTAAGTTTGCTTATACCATACGATATTTGTGAACGATATAACAAAATAGATTGATATTAGGCTAGGTTGAAACGGCAGGTAAAAACAAAATTCCACCTCACTAAAGCCACACGAGGCTCGATGTGATACCGTAGGCGTGGTCCTTGCCACTTGGGGTAGAGACTAACAAAACCATTCATATGGTTGGGATGAATTTTGAAAGCTGTGTGGGAGCTATGCTCAAGAGATCTGAGATATCCTTAAGAAAGTAGGGATGATATTAGTAGAATATATGTTTTTTTTTCATACTCCATATATAATCGAATGTATATAAATCTCTACTTCTAGCCTTACAATATCGAGGATTGTAAATGGGCGGCGCTGGCCCTACATCGTTCCCTATGCTCCTTCGAAAAGCATCTGAACGAGGGTCTCCTCCGTCTCATCATCAGCCATCTGCTGGATGAGGAGGCGAACTACGTGGATGAGTACCAGCTCTCCCTGAGGGGCCACGGAATTTGGAGCGATGAGATTTGTAAATTGAGGGAAGTGTTCAATGCCAGAACGATGCGCATAACCCAAATTGGACACTATGCCGCGACTTTTTGCCCGGATATTGGGACGCGAATAAAACTGCAAAATTGCGTGTTCTCTGTGGAGTTTTTTGTCGGTGATGCTGGGGGAGCATTTGGGAGGCAAACATCCAGCGCTGGCATTGAACATGCCGAGTTTTTGGTGCAACACTTAAAGCAGGAGATGCAAGTGTTTCGGAACATTATCTTCAAAGTGGTCGGCAGTGGAGCTCTGGTCAAGTTCTATTCCGAGATGCTGGCTAAGAGCATCTTCAGGGCCGAAGGACTCAACTCGAAGGATGAACTAACGCAGGTCACACAAATGGGAAAGATATTGATGCAGCATTTCGGACTGCAGTTCAATTATATTGAACTCAATGCAGCTGGACAGCGGGCATTTGACGATTTGGTTCCTATTATGGAACTTTGTCGCACTACGCTGGAAAACACTCGAACTTTGTTCTTAAAACCCTTCAAGGCATTACTTTCAATCGTCATGAAACTCAGAGATGCCTTGGAGGGAAGTTTTAATCGGATAACCGACAACGAGAAAACCGAAAACGACTTTCAACTACAGCGCACGTTTGCAAAGAAAATGCAATTCCATCTATTCGATACGGACTATAATAACCACAATTCGGCAGATCAAGAAAATGATCTTGTTGCTCTCGATCTAATGAGCATGCTGCGTATATTTGATTAACTTAGGATATCATTTTTGATATAAGAACTACTGAAAATATTATATGATCTAGAGCTTCTGCCAATAACTAAATGCTAATCTTTAGATAATTGTAAAATTATTTTAAAACCACATATTCAAATAAATTTATTTTTTTTACTTTATATTAATTGTCTTTAAAATCTTGGCATATTTAACAATTTGACGTTGGGTCGTTTTTTTTTACATACTGTATTTCAAAAGAGAAGAAAGAGGTTTTAGTAAATTGAAGCAATTGGGAACTGTGTAGAAGGGGGCGTGGTAGACCCCACCAACTATATATATATATTACTGATCAGATCAGGTGTTGGGTCTCATCCCAAATTGTTTTCCTTCGCATATGGAAATGGACAAGCGAGCATATCAGTAATATAATTAAGGCCTTTCAGCTTATTGAAATTACAGCCTGGACATCGGACCGGCAAACAGTAGAGGCCATGGGCTTAAGGGAAAGGGAAAAGGGAAAGGTAGGGAAAAGGCTCAGCGCTGAAAGTATAAAATTAACAACTTCATTGATAGGCGGTACGCTAAAGGGCTAACAAATGAAGTGAGAGGACAGCCCGGGGGTAAGGGGTAAGGGTTAGGTTAAGGGACAGGGGTACCGCAGCACCCCATGGGGGGGTTGGAGACTTGGGCGATAATGGTGCGTGACCACGCATCAGCAACGATTTTGTCAGGGATGCCACGGGCCCAACTCCAAGCTTCCAACTGCTACACAGAGCGATATATAAAGTTCTATATGGGCGAATTTATAAAAGAAAAAAAAGCTATGAATAAGCGGGTGTATCTTAAAATAAGAATAATAAATGTTATACAGCATAAAATTATATTCCTGTATTATTTATTATTTATATCATTTTTTTTAACTGTTTGTTTTCTAGAATTTTTGATAATAAGATCAAAAATGATATTCCATATCATTATTTTAATTAATTGTTTTCTAGAATTTTTGAGCACTTACTAACTTTGCAACTTTAGCTCTTAGCGGGCATATTTTTGGAGAACGAAATTCTCAATAATTTCTCTGTGTGTAGCTGCCTTCAGCACCCTCCTCCCTCTTCTCACCACCCACCTTGCACTAATCAGTGAGCTGACCACCTGAGCTGACATTTAGCCGGAGCTGACGAGTTAATAACCCTTTTTAGCGGCGTGTGAATAGCCCAGGCGAATGTACATATATGTGTGCGTATGGACACGCGACTGACCAGCCCAAAGGGGTTATGGTCAGGTGGGGGATGGGGGTGGGGATGGGAATGGGGTGGGCAGGGGCTGCAGGTGAGCCAGGGTCAGGGCCAGGGCGCTTAAGTGGCTCGAACGCCCTTTTGGCATGTGGCAATGTGGAAATGAGTGGAGCGCAGTTGAGGCAGGGGGGAATTAAGTACCTGCAAAGAAAAAGGGTCAAGCACAGCGCAGTTAGGGGCAGGGGTCGGTTGAAGAGGGGGTGGGGAGTGGGGGTGGGGGGTTGTATCAAGCTATCAACCAGTTTCCAATTAAGTTTTGTAGCTTTGACTGCGTGTGTGTGGCTTGCAGCGCATCGGTTAATTGAATGAAGTCACGTGATGTGAATAACAAACATGGCACAAAAGAGCCAGCAGGGAGGGAGTACACGCAGAGAAATCTATTGCACGAAAGGCTTGAAATTGAACTTAAATAGAATTAAACTAATGCGTTCCATTCGAATTAAATTTATGCTTTTTATTCCAGTTTTTTAAATTCTGATTCGTTCATTATGGTTTTTTTGTCATTGATTTAACAGTCAAATTTTAATTAAAAACTTAAATATGTAAGAAAAAACTACACCGATTTTCAAGCGGGGTTTTGGCAAAGTTATGCGCATTCGAAGTTGAACAAAAATAGCTTTTTTCATTAAAGTAGTAGTAGTGATAATCCCCCCATGTTACAAATATTGGCCCCTAAATCTACATTTTTCGACCAAATACTGTCATGTTTGGTTTTTTCTGCATTATTTCGGAATACAATTGGTTTAAGCATCAATTCTTAAAATTAAATAAAATTTTTTTTTGAGAATTGCATATTTTTCAAAAGATCCCAAAATTTTTGAAAAAAAATTTCAAATTTTTTTTCTTTGGCTATTTACTTAAATTTTACTTTCGCACTCAAATGATTGAGAAAAATCTATACCGCTTGAAAATCGGCTGAGTTTTGGTAAAGTTATGCGTATTCAAAGTTTTAGCAAAATGGCATTCTATAACTTTAACTCTTTAAAATGGGTAAAAAGAGCGAGATGTGGGTACAGGGTATATATATAGTCGGGCTTGCTCGCATAGCAGTCTAGAATGAAGAATAAAGCATGCAAGTGTGCCTCGAATATAATTCTTATAATTAAAAGAATCCTCGTATGAGCTGATTTTATTTTTAACTTTTAATTTTTTTAATTTATTTAATTTTTTTGAGTGTACGACTGATAGCCGATGCAAATGTTTTCGTACTGTGTATGTGTATTTCTGTGCCTTTGATGGATTTTAAATATTGCATGAGACTCGGGCGCAGGCATTTAATTTTCGTCTGCTATTTGCATTTGACTGACCAAAACGAGCTCCGTATGCCGAAACCTCATTTTGCATACCAAAAAACCGACAGTTTTCCCCCTTAGCCGTTGCCCCCTGCCCCTTTGCCCCCCTTGCCCCCCCTTGCCCCATGGGCGAGGCTGTTTGGCGTTGTCAAAGCGACCGCAGTCGAAGATCTTAAAGAATTTTGTAAGATGTGCAGCCATAGGAAAAGTCCAAGCAAAAGCAAAACTACAAAGGCGTAAACTGCAGCCCACACACACATATATACATATATATATACTATATATATTTATATATACTATATATACATACATGTGGATGGCAAGTTTTCAGCCAAGAAATCCAAAACCACACTAAAGACGACCAAACAGATGCAGAAGACGCCGTAAACCCCAAAAAAGCACACAGTTTCTCCCTCTGCTCGGCTTTTCATTCATTTACTCCAATCTGGCATTTCAAATACTTCCCCTCCCTCCCCCTCTCCCTCCCCCTCACCCACTCCTTCTTGCTCTCAATGTTTGTTTTTTCTCCAACCTTTTTCTTAGTCTCTGCCTTCCCCCTCTCTCCAGCCGTCTTCCATGTGTGTTTTTGGTGCTTTTTAGCCCCAAGTCCAAAGACATTTTTAAGGCTATTCGTGCGGTTGTTGCCACACACACACACACACACACACACACACAGATTTTCCCGTGCAAATTGCAAGGCTTAAATTTCATTTTCAATTTTCCAAATTGTTGCCACACAGTGCCACGCCCCCGTCCCTGCCGCAGCCTCCCTGGGCTGGGTTCATGCCCTGCCAGACCTCCGAGAGTGCAAGTGGTCAACAGATAAGCACATACAGACACCAGACTGCCAGACTCTCCGACTCTCAGAGTACATTTCCATAAGCATTATCCTTATCTTTAAGCCGTGTAATGAAAGCTCTTGGGCTCCTTGCCACTTCTTGTGGCTTTATTATCACATCGTCATTACTTCTTGCTTCAATTCAGCTGTGCGGCAATTGTGGAGAAAATCTTACGAAAATTTCATTCAATTTAACTAATTATTCCACTTTGAAATACAATTAATGTACATAAAGATGATCGATCCATGGAGCGGTAACCTGGTGAGTACAACCATTGTTTGCTTAGTTTTAAGTCGTTGGCTTTCAAAAACGATTATTAATTATTATTATTATACCAATATTTTTCAATTTGAAAGGTTAAAAGTGAGGATATGTTTTTGATTACAAACACTACCACAGAAATGGGGTTTTAAATTTTTATATATTTACTGCAGGGATTTTTTTTTTTTTAATTATCTTTAGATTAATTTATCCATCTAATCTATTCAGAACACGAAACGGATTCGATTTTGCACAAATAGTTTTCAATTATGGGCTGAATTGCTGAAGTAATATTTTTGTTGCATACTTGTGGGCTGAGATTTTGTATAAAACCTTAAGGTTGACCAAAATGCTTTCAATTCAATTCAATTTTCTTGAGAAATTTTGATGCAAATATCTGAGCAGATCAAAGCACTTTGATCTCTCTTTTTCCATTTCTCTCTCTCTCTCTCTCTGTCTCTCTCTCATCTTTAGTTTTTCGATTATCCAATAATCTTTCCGGACGTTAAGCAGCGATTACGATGACTTGACGAGTTGCTGTTAAAACTTTTGCTCGGCGTCAAAGTCGAGGAATATGAAGATCTTAAAGTGCTGCATGTTGAGCTGGAGGTCAATAGGTTCAGGTTGAAGTGTTTAACCTGAAGTGGGAGGGAGTGGGAAGGAGGAAGGCGGAAGGCTTATAACCAGCAACATATATATACATATGTATATATAATCAGGAACGATTTGAGTGCAGGAGATGCAAACCCCAAAGCCCAAAACCCGAATCCGAAACCGAAACGTGAAATGCAAATTACCCAAAAGGCATAAACCCAAGGGTTACGGGAATGCGGGAAGGGATAGAGGGGGGAGTGGGAAGCACACTAAAACTACACACAGGGCGCAATAATAAATTGAAGTAACAAAATCTTAACAATTACAAAAAGACGGACACGATTACGGGTGCGACTACGGGTAACGGACACACATGGCTGCCCGGATGTGAAAAGGACACACACAAGTAGAAATGGCAAAGGGGAAAGGGCAAGGGGAGAGGGGATAGAGGAAGGGGCTTGCTAGCATTTAGAGCGCTTCAGCCGAAAACCCAATAAGTCTACGGTAATAATCGAGCATAAAGCACAATTTATTTTCATAAAACCTCAGCCGTAAGCTGTGATCACGGCCCTAGACGTAAAACAACAACTTGAGCTGCCAACGAGGCTAATGTCTGTCCCTCTCTCTCTCTCATACGCTCTTTCCATTTGCAGTGCTGTCGAGCCGGCTTTTTTCCAGCCAGAACTGGCTTTTTTCGCAGCTTAGCTACAGCTAAAAATTGAGAACAATGTGAAGTTACGATTGAAGTTTAATTTTTTGATAAATAGAAGCTGGGAAAAACTTGATAAAATCGTTATCAACAATAAATTAACTATAAATTTAATAATAGAAAAAGTTATAATTCAATTTAATATAATAATTTAATATAATATTAATAATATTACATAATATATAATCTAGTAATAAATTTATATTTTTTTATGCTCAATAATAATTCATAATTTAATTGTTCTTGATTGTCTGGTTTTTGTAAATATATAAATTAAAAAAAAGTAATCAAAAAATTTAAACAAATAAAACATTCAAAAATTAAACAAAAAACATTATATAAAATATAAAAAAAATTTAATAAGATTTATAAATAAATAGCTAAATTATTCAAAGTTATAGAAGCAACTATTTAAAAGATCTTAAGTTGCATCGAGCCAAAATAAAACAAAAATAAATTAAATTAATAAATAGTACTTTAAATAATTTCAAACTTATATGAAATAATATTCACTCTCCAAAGTTCCACATTTATTTTGCAGATAAATAAATTTCAGATTAATATTAAAACAGATTTATTTTGCAGATAAATAAATTTCAGATTAATATTAAAACCGATTTATTTTGTAGATAAATAAATTTCAGATTAATATTAAAACATATAAACAAACATACACTTTAATATTATATTAATCTATGTTAATATATATAGCATACTACTGAAACTTTAGTTGCCTTATGGCTTCTGATTTTGGGTACAGTCTGGCATCCGTGCATTCAAAAATATTGGCAACACTGGCCCAATGCGCTCTCTTGCTCTCTCGCTCCCACGCTCTCTCCCTTGCTCTGTCGCAGGACTTTTGATTTTAAAACAGTGACGGCCATAAGTAGTTGTAATGGCAGTTGCCAGGCAATGTGTCTGTGTCGGTGTCTGTGTGCCTCTGTGTGTGTGTGTGTGTGTGTGAGGGAGGTGGGAAAGGGGGGGTCTTAAAATCTGGCTAACGGTAACACTGAGATGCTCTGGGCAATTCGCCTTTGCTATTGTCTCGACTCCACACGACACAACTGTACGCAAAACCGCATAAACGCGACCGTCGCCACGTCGTCCAAAACCCCTTTCCCTTCCCCCTTCCCATTCCCCGTTCCACAACCCTTCCCCCCGCCCTATCAAACTGCTGTCGTCGTAATTTTATGGCAGCAGACGCCATGTTGTTGTTGCTGTTGTCGTTGTTGTTGCTGTTGTTGTTGTAGTAGTTACCGTGCAGAAAGCTTAACGAACATTTTACAATGCCCATGATGCATTAATATCCAAGACCGAAAAACGCCCCAGCACCGGGCAGCCTTGCCCCAATGCGCCACTTCCCCGCCCCCTCTCCACACCCCTCCCCACCACAAACCTTGACTTGTTCTCTCCCACCTCCTCCTCTCCATCTCTCTCTCCTTTGAGGCTATCTGCTGCTCAGAAACTAGCGTCGTGTAGTCAGACTAGATAACGACGAACTGCAAATGCGTACACTGAAAGAAACTTGGTAATATCAAATATTTGCTGAGGGAAAAATTAAAATTAATATACCGACAACATATGTATCATAAAATAAATATTAAAATTTTTTTTGATATTTATTGCTATTATATCTATTGATATACTTATGATATCGAGCTCTTCCTGTAAAAAAATCGTAACCATCATTTTTTTGATTTTCGGTTTTTGATGCAATTATTTACATAATTAATCAACTCATCGACACAAAAAATTTCATATTCTAATTCAACGTATTTACCTAGATATCAGCCTGACAAATATATCGTAAGCGCCACATTTGCCGCGATTTGCAAACGCGTTCTCGCGAAAAAAACGTTCTCCTGTAATATTTGCTATTGTCGCTTACGATTTTTACGCGGGAAGGGCTCGATATGATATTATTTGATTAAATATAAATAAAAACAAAACAAATTGAATATTTAAAAATGGCAAAATATACTATGTAGAAACTATTTTTGTTTGAATAAATTATTATCTAATTTTATATGCCGAAAACATTGCATACATTAAGCATGCTAATAAAATATAATACATGTTGAATATTTAAATATTTAATAAATTAAATATTTGAATATGGAAAACTATACACTGAAATTATTTAATGCATTAAATATTGAAACTTTTTTATATTAATTTTATTAATAATCTTAATTATATACGTTACCTAAATTGGTATTTTAAATTCTATGTCGACTGTTAAATAAATAAATAAATAAACACCATAATTGTTATCAAATTTTATATTTAATAATTGTAAAATACATGCTTAAGTTTAATTATTTTATTAAGCATATAATACATTTAAAAACATGCTGATAATTTAAATTTTATGAATTTTATTCAAATGTGAATTATGAATTGCTATGCAATTTTTTGTACAGTGTACAGTGTCTACATTTTTGGTGTGGCAACTAAAAACTGTGGCGTTTCGCGTGGGGCCTGAGGTTTTTCGGATAGCTGGGGTTAGTGTCGTGCCACGCTGGCTTATCGTATGAAATTAGCTACCCTTGTCTCACACACACACACACACACACAGACAAACACACTATAATAGTAATTTTTTCGGGCTTGCAGACTCGAAATTTCGTTGTCTGATCCCACTATTTATAAAATTTCAATAAATAATTTTGTTGCCCGGGTTAAAGCAAGGGTTGCCACACGCTCTCTCTGTGTGTGTGTGTGTGTGTGTGTGTGTGAGTGTGTGTGTGTGTGAGAATGCTTGGTTTTTGCTGATTTCGATTATTCGGCAGGCGCAAATGACTGCATCAATGTGTGCATTGATTGCCATTTTTCGGTGGCCCTTCCCTCCACCTCTCTCTCTCTCTCGCTCTCTCTTTCCGAGCTAACCCCGACAACGGGCCACTAACTAACCGACCGTCTAACAGTTGACGCTGCTGCTGCCACGCCCTACGCCTTGCGCTGCCGCCCTCGTGTGGTGCCCCTTGCCCCAATGTTTGCAACCGCAAACAAATCAACAAAGCAATCAACGTCTATTTGTATTTTCACACACACATGCTCTTGCCCCTTAACCCCTGCCCTTTCCCCTTCCCCTCCCACTCCTCCCCCTCCCAACCCCCTGCCTGGCAAAAAGTACAAATCAAATTTGTGTGTTTTGCTGTTTTTGCCACAAATTTCGACCAAAATAACGCGGCTAACACGCACACTGAGGCTTTAAGTTAGTCACAGACATTCATGAATGCAACTGAATAGTTGCCTTGAATATACGAATACACTGATGAATACAGCTGTGAATGCTTAGCAATTTAAAAACAATTTAAGCAATAAAACATTTTATTTTTTTTGGAATAAATTAAAAAGATAAAACAAAAGTTTAATATAACATTTGCTTGTAATTTGAGCTTAAGATTAAGATATCTGGCATGCAAAATAAATTGCATTTAAGTAAAACGAAATTTAGAATAAACTATATACAATTTAAGTTAAAGTTAAAAATTATACTGAAGAATTTATACATCGAGCGCTTCCCGCATAAAAATCGTAAGCGACAAAAGCAAATTTTACAGTAGAACGTTTTTTTCGCGAAAACGCGCTCAAAATTCGCTGCAAATGTGGCGCTTAGGATATATTTGTCAGGCTGATATCTCAGTAAATACGTTGAATTAGATTATAAAATTTTGTGTGTCGATGAGTTGGTTAATTATGTACGTAATTCCATCAGAAACCGAAAATCGAAAAAAATATTGCTTACGATTTTTTCGCGGGAAGAGCTCTATATATTAAAAGCTTAAGATCGAGATCATTACTGGATAAAAATCCCTATGGGGTTACATTAATATCTCAATGCTCTAAATTCTTATTTCTTATTAGAATATTCCAGAAATTTCCTTTGGCTCAAATTCAGTTATTATGTTAAGGATGCTACAGTTAAAGGATTTCCTCAGCTTGTAATCTGCTGCTTAGTTGCCTGGTATTTGGCAGTCTATCTAGAACTTCCCAGTCTGTCAAAGTGTTGATATTTATGCCCTGTAATATCCTGGATTGATTTCACAGCAAACGAACTTGGCACTACACTTTATTTTTTGTCGTCGAACGGAAATTCCTAAATAGATTTGTAGAAAGAAATCCTTATAGCGTTTGTCGCAAATTAGTCAACCATTTGTGCTGCATGCCACATCATTTGGCCAGGGATGCGATGATGTGTGTGTTTCACACTTCAACAACAACAACAACAGCAACAACAACAAAGGACGCAGCATAAAAATATCTATAGGAAAAAAAGGCAGTCGAGAACACAAATTATTTCCGTCTTATTACACAGCAATGCCATATAAGCTGGCCATAAGAATAAGTACTCCAGAGGGTTATCACAGTCATGGCTAGGGCTGCAGGCTGCTCACCGATAGCTGAGGGGCAGGGATGGGGAATGGGGGGTACGGGGTTCGGGTTCAACTTGAGTTCGGGTTCACTTCAATGTGTCAGCGCACAACAAAAGAATGGAAAACGTAAACGAAAATAAAGCCATAATAATTCTTTTGCTCCGTTTGGCAAATTTGTGCAGAAATCTCAATCGCAGGCGGATTGGGGAAATACCCTGTAAAATTGCAAAATATTTATTTTATAATTGCCTGGGCATTTTACAAAAATTCCTTCACTTGAAAGCAAGCGCGAGAAAAGCGGAGCAGCGTTCGAGAATTGTCATCTAACATCATAACATTTATACAAAGTTTAGTTAAACTTTTATTTGATATTTAAGTTTTATTGACTGTTTAATAAATGTTAAATATTCAATGTTTCGAGATTTTAATTATTTATTTAATTTCTTAGGAGCTTTTTAAAAATAAATAATACCTAAAGTTTTTTGGGGATTGTCTACGGAATTTGCGAATTTCCGAATAGAAAATAGAATAGAAATAACAAAAAATTGAAATACAATAAAGTATTTAAAATAGATACAATAGGAAATCCTGTAAATCAGTATAAAATCTGAATTAATTTTAACGAATTATTTTTGAATATCCTGTAAAAAATGCCTGTACAGTTTTTTAAGCAAGAGATTTTCGAGTAGAAAGTTTGATTTTTGCTCTGAAGCATTTCCAATAATAATAATCAATAATATAATATTCTATTTAAATAACTTAAAGATTCTCTATGGAATTTACCAATATATCCCAAATTACAGATTAAATGTTAATCATCAAAATATTTTGATTAGTTACAGGGTATACATACCAGAAGGTTGTATACCCGTAGTGTATTTTCTGCGCCTTCAAATAATACTCAAAATACTAGACCTAATGGGGCAGCTTACCAGGGCAGTCAAATGGTCAATTGTCAGAGAGAGATGGCTGGAGAGGGAGACGGGAAGATAGGTCCAACTGAGATATAAGCTATCAGAGTGTATTACGTAAGCGTCGCCGCTTAAACTGTATGTCGAAACAGTCGAATCGTCAGCCCATGTCCCCTTTTTTCTTTTCATCACCCCAACCTGGTATTCCAGCTTCCTTCCCTCCCTGCCTTGCACTGCTGCAGCCCTGGTTTTCAGGGTCTCCGCCTTCCTGCTTCTTTGCACACTGGACATTTGACAAAAGCAACAAAGTCCATACAAAGCCAACTGCCCCGCTGCCTCAGTCGCAGTCGCAGTCGCTGCCTCAATCGACGTCGACGTCGATGTATATAGGCAAACACAATGAAGTGAAAAATATTGGAAGCAGCGCTAAAAAAAGGGAAGAGGAAGTATAAAAGAGAGTTGGGTCAACCAGTGCTGCCAATATATATGAGATTAAAAAAATAAAACACAAAAAATGTGTTCAGGATATTAAATAAAAATATACACAAAAAAAGACTACTAAAAATATGTTTTTTGTTTAGTAAATTTTTTAAAATAAAAACTAGATTGAAGTACAAAAAAAAATTAATTTAAAAATAAACTTATAAAATAATGTAATAAAATCCAGATTGAACTACAACAAAATTTGGTTTAATTTTAAATATCGAGTAAAATAATAAGCAAGCAAAATAACTAGACTTTAAAAAATTTTTTTTTTCTAAATTTTCAATAAAAATAAAATACAGATTTAAATAAATTCTTTTTGGCAAAAAACCGCTTACAATTATTTTCTATGGAAAGTTTTTTATCAGAACTTATATAATATTTTTTAATTTCTTGCATTAGTTAATTGTCAAATAAATGTTCTATAAAAAAAACGACAACCAAAATTTGAACTGAAATTTAATTTAATCGAAATCGAAATTAAAATAAGCACAAAATAAAATTATTAAATTGAATTGCAGGTAATGGATAATCTCAAAGTCAACAGTAAAGTAATTCGAGGAATAAAGCTGGATTTCAGTCTGTAAGTTGATGATCAGATTTGCCCCCAACATTGTAAAAAGCCAGAACTGACGTATAAAAAGCTGACTTGTCAGCACTGAGGGCAACCGATTCAATAATATGACTCTGGCATGTTTGCTGCTCATTCGCTCCCCTCTACTTGGGCAACTTTCTTTTATTATTTATTGTGATTTACAGTTGAATGCTTGATTTGATTTTCAAGTGGTTCCCACGCCCAGGCTATATACGCCCGAGGCTCTTTTACAGTAAATGCCCCTGCCCCTCCCCCAGCGTCCCCCTCCCCCCGCCAACTCCAGTCGTAGTTAATTAGCGGCCATCAGTCAATTGGCCTTGCCTCAATTTTCATTCGGCTCTTGATGCTTTTTGTGCCCTGGCATTGGCAAACAATGCTTTGGCCTCTGGCGCATTTCGATAACGATTGTTCGCCATCGATAGACGAACTTGAACTTGCAGTTTGCAGACTGCATAATGGCATTATCCCCAACCCCGCCATCGCTCTTATCGATGGTGCCCCGGGGACGCATACGTTAATGCCAAAAACTGCTCGCAAATCATCGATTGCCATTTGCCTTTCTCCATTGTCCTCCTTCTCCATCTCCATCTTCTTCTTCTCCTTCTCCATCTGCCTTTTTTTTCACTGTCTGTCCTGCCTGGTTTATGCCACTTTGATTGTCTCACGTGTGCACAATTTGTTGTTTTGGCTCTCCATAAATTCCAACGGCATTAACCCATAATTTTTTTAATAGATTTTCATGCCCAGGGAGCAGTTTGCTCTAAGTTATTATCAGAATATAATTAATATATTAATATATTTTTCAAATTTAATATATTTATTTATGAAGTTGATTAAATTCAAGAATGACATTTTAGATTACAATAGTGTAAGTCAAAGTACCTGTGGTCTTTAGCTTGAAAGCATTCATGAGTATTTGTAAAATCAATCAACCACAGCTCGCGCTACGCGCTCTTCCGTACTGCAATTGAAATAATTAACATTTTAAATTTAATTTTAAATTGCTTAAAAAGAAAATGGGCTTATTTTAACAATGTGGTAAGGTATTCAACAAGAAAATTTAAAAACCTTTGACCAAGCAGATAAAAAAAACAAAATAAAATAATAATTATTTAAAGCAATTGCTTTTCGAATACAATTCTTAACTGTAAAATTAAATATATGTATATATATTTTTCATTATGGAAGTTTTATGAAAATAACTTATAGATGAGAGTTCTACGAACATTTTGGTTAAAATACAATTGTCTATCTTAAAATTGTGGCATCGCTGAAGTTTAGCTAAAAATCTGAGGGTGCTGGGCCAATCTTTAAATTGTAGTAGAGTCAAAAGCAAACATATGAGACTAAAAAAAAACTGAGACTGAGATAGCAACGACTAGAGTGAAGACTGTTAAAAAAGGCAGAGTTAGACAATTGTATAGTGCAGAAGGTAGAAGGTTGAGCTGCCGGAGCAGTGGGCATGGGGACCTCTTGTAGAGGGCGAAAGAAAAAGAGTGTAGAAAATCAACTAGAGGGCAGAAGGTGGAGCAGCTACGGGGTGCCTTTGTAGAACTATACTGGAGTTCAGAGAGTTAAGAGCGTAACAAAAATTCGCATCACGTAGCGTCGTTCAAAGTGAATATGTCCAAGTGAATGTTGCGTGATAAGCGAGCAGAGTTATTGCGTCTGCCAAGTGGCCAAAAGCACACACACACACAACACGCGACGCCTTGCAATAAATGTTGCCTACTTCTCGGCATGAACGGAAAGAGAGCAAACTCTGCGCCCTGCAATAAATGTTGCCTACTTTTCGGCATAAAGATAAGTCAGAGGCGGAGAGAGAAGAGCGCTCTACAAATATTTATTGAACATTTTAATTCGTTTGTTGTTGCAAATAAATTCTGATTTATTGGCAATAAAGCGCACAAATAGACAATATGTTGGCATACACAACTAGCTAGCAAAAAAATAAAATAAAAATAAATAAAGAAGCTAAATGATAAATACCCCAAGCCCAAAACTCTCATTCCAGGCCGCCTCATTCAACTGGACAAAGTGGACAGAAGACGTTAAGAGGCACATGTGCGGAATTTTTAATGGGCAATCTCTTTCAGGCTCTTCAATCAACATTGTATTGATGGAAAATATCACAAAATATTCTAGACTCATATTAATATGAATTTTGATAAATCGTAGTTAGATATTTCTGAGAGAGAGTAAATTAAAATCCGGAAATAACTATTTTTTTCTAGAGGAAAATAAATTGAAGAAATACATATTTCACTTTAATTTAAAACGTTATTCATCACAAATTATTATTTATTTTTAGATTTATTTATTTTTTAGATTTTTTAAACTCTGTATTTCTTAAAGCACAAAAGGGACACCTTCCTCCCAGAAAATGGTGTTGCAGATCCGATTTAACAATGTCCGTCACTCCGATCTGCTCCGTCCTTTCTGATTATTTTCTATAGCACGCTTTTAGGCTTGCACGAAATGAATCCAAAAAGGCAAAGCATGCAATACTATTTATTTAATATCTTTTGTGTTTATCAACCGATTTTAATGCGCTTTTCAGTATAGTTAAATATAATGTTAGAGAGTAAAAATTCTGAATAACAACATTCTATGTTCAATATTAATAAAGTTTTTATCGATTTGATTCGATTTTCGTTGAGAGGACGTGGTATCCAACAATTGGTGTATATCCAATTCTATTTCATATATCGAACTTTAATTGAAAGATTTATCGATTATATAGATAAACTGAAATATATTTTTATCTCTTCTTCAACTTCAGCTGTTGCCGTTGGTCAATTCAGGTGCAAATGTTGCTGCTGCATGCTCGAATGTTGCTGCTGTGCATGTTGCTGCTATTGTCTTTGTCTGGCTGCCTCTTGTTCTTGTCTCTTGGTTCACCCCCTCCCCCTCCCCCCCTCTCTCAATCACTCGTTCCATACATATTTTTTTTGTTAACAACACCCTTATGGCCAATAGAGTCGCAGCGAAGGTGGCAAGTGCTTTGAGGCTTGTGGCATGCGGCATGTGGCATGCTTCTATGCTTGGGCCACATGTCGCTCATCAGTCATCGCTCACACACACACACACACACATACAGGCACATTGTCGCGTCTGGCATTGTCAATGTGGCACGTTGATTGTTGTTGCTACCTTTTTTGCATAAGTGCCACATGAGTGTGTGCGTATATATGTGTGTGTGTGTGTGTGTGTGTGTGTGTGTGTTTGTTGTGTTTGTCAGGTGTGTGCTTGGCTTGCTTTTATTTCTATATATTTTTTTGTTGCTCTTGTAGCCGTTGTCTGTGACAGCAGCAACTGTTGTTGCTACAGCAGCAACTGCTGTTGTTGCTGTTGTTTTGGCTGCTTGATTTTTTGCGCTATGCACAGACAACAACAGCAACAACAACAGCAACAACAATGGCAACAAATTTTGAGGTTGTTGACGCTGATGATGATGATGATGCTGATGACAACTGCTGCTGTTGCCGCTGCTGCTGTTGCTGCTGTTGTTGCTGTTGCTGTTGTTGTTGTTGTTGCTGTTTACCTTAATGATAAGGCGCTTGTCAGTCAGTGCGTCAGTCTGACTGAGCACTGTGGGCTGCAGGGGGCCTGGGGAGGGGCTTCGTGTGGCAGACAGTCGTCAAATGTTGCGGCGCTTGTGGTTGTTTTATGCCATTTGATGCGCTGAGCAGCAGCAGCAACAGCATGGCACAGTGGGCAATTCGAGCTATTTAGCGCAAGAATATTACTCAAGAAATTAAACAAACTACCGGGTTACCCAGTGTCGGTTGCGCACGACTGTAGCACTTCCGAATTAACTGATTTTGAACATGGAAGAATTTGTACAAAATTGATTTATAAAAATATAAAAAACTTTTGATTAAATTCAGAAGAATCCAAAACAATTCCTCAGAAAAATAAAAAATTTGTATTTTTTATTTCATTAAAATTGTTTAAAATTTTGTAATCTATTAATTTTAAATTAAATCAATTCATAATCAAATTTACTTGCAAGCGGCCATTTTAAAAATAAAAATAATAAAATCGATTTTCAAAATAAAACCCAAATTAATTTAGAAAAAATATATAAATATTTTTTTGCATCTAAAAATTTATAAAGAACAAATTAAAATAAAAAATAGTTTTAAAAGTGTAGATAGTGCTTATTATACTTACTTTCCAGTTATCGGGTACAATCGGAATATTTAATTAGGCTGGAATGAGCTGATTTTGCCCACTGTGCGACAGCAACATGTGCTCCTGTGTTTTGTCAAAAAACATATTTGCCTTGTCTTCGCTCATGTACGTGTGTGTTAGTGTGTGTATGTGTGTGTGTCTACACAAAAAGCACATTCACCAAATATAATTATTAAACATGTTGCCAATTTTTCGAGCGCTTTTTAATCCTGTTGTCTGCACAATCCCCACGGCAGCCACACACACATACCCCTTCTCTCTATCCCTCTATTCCTCCCTCCATTGAATACACACACACACACACACATACACACACACAAGCGTATGGTGCATAAATAAAACTGTATAATGTGGTTGTGGCTTATGTTGTGATCGCTTCAAAAATTTTGAATTGCCCTGAAAGCGCGTAGTTGGTGTGTGGAAAGGGGAAGGGGGCGGGGCAGGTGAGCTGTACCTGTGGCAGGTGGGCGTGGCCGCGGCATTGGTTAAATTCTGGTTTTCCCCGGTTTTTGTGAGGTACAGTTAGTTTTTGTGGCAAGCAAACGCATTGCATACATAACTTGATTTAATTTTAATTTTATTCCATATTTCCAGCTAATCTTTTATTTTTAATTAAATTTAAGCTCCTTAATTTTATGCTAAATTTTAATTTGTATTTTATTTAAGCTGGCGTTTGGTATTTGCTTACATTGAATAAATAAATAAAATATAAAAGAAAATACAATAAATACATAACTTAGAAAAATTAATAAAAATTGCAAACAAATACATGAAATAAATAAATAACAACAGCAATCAAAATGTAAAATAAATTAATTGCATAAAATAAATTAAAATAATAATAAGAATAATAATATAATAGTAATAATATTAATAAATTAATATAAAAAACTAAATAAAATATATAAAATAAAATAAATGAACAAACAATTAAAGTTTCAGACAACTTTTAGGTTCAAAATTCAATTTCAAAATAACAGTATAAATTGGATGAAATAATAGGATGAATTTCCTTTGTTATTTATTTGATTTTATTGAAGAATTAAATTCTAGATTACAATAGAACCTAAAAGTAAGCCAGAGCCACACAGAATCCTACTAGATATCAATTTAGAATTCTACAACCAAACTAAATAGTAATATTACAAATTCCAATCCAAAAATTATCGAAAGCTGTTTTTTATGTTAGGCATAGATAAGCTTAGATCTGACAGATATATTTAAGTTTATTTTCCAAAGCAAAACATTTTTAAATAAGTTGATTCGGTTTTCATTTTGCAGTCGAGTTTCGATAATGCCAAAACCAAAGTTTCCCCTGGCCGCAACAACACAGAAAAAACGCCAACAAAAACGGCAACAAAAAGCATTAATTTTAATTTCTACCCAATGCTCTTTGTAACGATGTGAAAATCTCTTAAGTACTCTTGTCATTGACACTCAAACCCGAGAGCAAAAAACGACATACAATACACCCCAGTATATGGGCGAGTGCTGGATGCATGGAGAGGGGTGAAGAGGGGGCGAGGGGGCTTAACCTTAGTTAAGCTGTTGCCTCTCGTCCTCCTCGTCCTCCGCATCCTCATCATTCGCATCTGTTGACGGGCGGCGTCTGTGACACAATCTCATCAACAGATCAGAGATTTGCAGCTCGTCCTCGTCGCGCACTGATGACATCTGTGGTATTTTCAACGTGCGACGTGACCGGCATAACCCATGGCATACCCTAGCTGAAGGTAAACCTGCCTGACGGGGGGTTCAGTGGACAGGGGGCAGGGGATCCGAAGGGGAACTCCCCGTCTGACGGCCTGACATTTGACACGCGCCGTTTTGGCAGCCGTCAGTCTCGACTTGGACTCGACTTGGACCCAATGACAGGCGTAGTTGTTGCTCCACATACTCGCGTATTGTTTCTATATTAGAATACCCTGTAATCGACATAGCTCTGACATAGGCTGGCATTGTTAAACTAAAGCTACATCGATATTTGACTTTCGATCTGGACATGTCGTCGCGCTCTCTCTACTTCTTGGAACCACTTACGCTTTGTTTTTGTGTTGTCAAGAAACATACATTGAGAGAAATCAATCCTATTTTATGATCTTGCAGAAATTTCACTGATTTCCCTATAGGTTTTCCTCAATACTAGAACCGCTTTGCAAAACATATTATAACTTGTTAGTCTCTACTACATTAAGCAATTTTTTAAAACATTTTCCGATTGCATAAGTGACAAAATTAGCCTATATTTTGGGTTTTCCTTTAGTTTAGTTTTAGTTTTCTCCATTTCCTTGATGCTGAATGTTTCTCAGCAGTTCCTCTTTGCTTGCTCTATTATGTTTTCTTCAGACTCGCTACAGCTTTAGCTTCAGTTCACAGGATATCTGCAAGTGTGTCTAGCTGCTCTAGAGTAAAACAAGTTGTTTGTTTTTTCTGTCATTATTCCCGCATTACTTTTCGTCAACTTAGTATGGAGGTCAGCGTTTCCGCTGGTCAAAGCTGCTGCTGCTGCAATATTAATTTAATGTCTCACATGTGAAGGGCATAGTTCTGGGGCCAAAGAGAGAGTGAGAGAGAGCGAAAGAGATAGAGAGAGGGAGAGAGAGAGAGAGAGAGAGAGAGAGAAATGTGGAAACAGAGGCAAGAGGCAGAAGGAATGTTGCCTCTTGGCCTTTGGCTGCATTTGATTCGTGGAAATTGGCCCAATTAACGCAAAAGGCAAAACAGAAGAAGAAGAGAGAGAAAAAACAGGAAAAATAACGGAACCAACAACTCAATTTATCACGCACAACTAAAGTGATTTGTTGCCAATGCCAACCGGGCATACCCCAAAAAACAGTCAAGGCTCAAAAGTCAGGCGCATGCAAAAAGCGCAGAGGGTAGGAAATTGTTTAATCAATTCATCAGACGTATGTGTGTGAGTGTGTGTGTGTGTGTATGAGTGTGTGTGTGTGTGTGTGTATTAGTGTGTGTGCGAGTGTGTGCTTGGGCAATAACAGACAGGATATTAACTTACAATTTTCAAAACTCGAAATTCGCGTTGTTAAACGACCAAAAATTTGTTTGAATAATTACCGAGACAACACTCGGGTATGATAAACATCCACAGACACACACACACACACACACTCCGTTCAAACACATGTTTTTTTCAGTGTAGTGCCAGTCTACTGTCGCTGCACTATGGGCTAGAAGTCAAATTTTATGCTCGCATAATCGCGTTGGAGACTTCAACTTTGTTACAGCTGATGTAGAGAATGCTGTATACAAGCAGTAAGAACAGAGCCGATCAGTAGGACGCGACAGCCGTATAAATGAAAAATATTTATAAAATATCCTACAAATTGCAACAGCAATGCTGCTTCTTAGCTCTCTGTCATACATACCCAACTGCCTACATTTTAATACATAACTTAAAGTAAATAAAATCCATTTAAAAAATGCTGGAATTATCTTGAAAAAAGATAAATATCCAATATGCTAAGATCTATTTTTTTGTACAAAATTTGTGAATTTATGCCCACAGTGCCTTGGGCCCCATTCATTGGGTTTACAAGCAAACAATTTGTCAAATGCAAATACAAATAACCCAGCTCAGGCGCCACGCCCCCTGAAGCTGTCGCCCACGCCGCTCCGGCCAGCGGTTGTCTATGACCAGTGTTGCCCTGCCAATTGAAAAACGATTCGAAATCAATCACAGCCGACCAGAGAAAGAGACAGAGAGAGAGAGAGCATCTCTCCCTCCCGCTCTCCTGCTCTGCGGAAGGCGCGACCACAGAGCTCTGAGGCAAGCTGCAGATTTGCGGCAGCTGGAGTTCCATTAATAATTCCTGTGGCATGTTATATGACCACAACAACAACAACAACAACAACAGCATACCCTTTTGCAGCACACCCCTGCAGTACCCCTTACAACACACTCCCATGCAAAACGTGACTTTACAACTGTTGACCGCGTGCCAAGCGCTGACCATTTATTGGCATATCGCTCCTTTTGCCCCACACTGAGAGAAATTATCAAGCGTACCAATGGTACGTAAATGGTAAAATTCAACAAATCAAATTGACAAAAATTCTTGAAAAAATAAAACCAAATCAAATAATATGAAAAACATAATTTTTGTATGCATAATTTATAATTGTTTTAAATTACTTTGTATTGAATTAAGAAGGTAGATAAATTCTAGAGTCCTGTTGTTACCGATTTCCAAATGAAAATAAAATTCTTTTAAACTTAAAGTTTCGATTATATATAGTTTCCTTATGAATTTAGCTATATTTGGCGTATTTTCAAAAACTTGTAGATGGCTTGAAACAGGAATGTTTATATTTATTCCCATTTCAAGATCTTAAATTTCTTGCTGAAAATATTTACCAGAATTGCATATTCTTTTTAAGTTTATTGGGTTTTTTCTCTGTGTATGGGCACACGCATGCTATCAGCTAACGCTGCGCCCTTTCCCCTATTCCCACTCCCCCTCTCCACCCCCTCACTCAACACTCGGCTGAGCAAGGTCATGTCTGCTGTGTTTTGGGCAGGGTTATCGCGCTTCGCCATCTACCAGCTGCAATTTGCCAGCCAAATTGATGGCCAGTCATCAATTTCACTTGTTGGCCACTCGCCATTTGCCCCCCCCCCCTCTCTCTCTCTCTCTCTCTCCCTTTTCCCCTTTCTTTCCCTCTCTCTCTTTCTCTGTCTCTCTCTGGTCGCTCCATTTGTCAACGATTTGCCTGCCCCCCCTTCGGCTGCTCGCCAACGGATGCTGCGGGTGTGACTCTGTGCACTCAATTAAACAGTTGGAGGCGTTGCAGGGGGCGTGGCTCTGGCCTTTGGCACTTACCAATGCGGATGAGGACTATTAAAGGCTGCATATATAACGGTATCTATCAACGATTGTGGTCTAAAATCTATTTCGCATAGCGATAAGGTCATATATTAGACCTTAGACATTCACTGAAAAGCAAGAAATGCCGTTTTGTTTTATGTAGCTAGATGAATCACATACGCATATGAAGTTTATTTTAAATGTTTAATGAATTCAATAAAATTAATTTGTCATTTAAGTTATACAAATCTATTTACATAAATTAAGTCTTTAGTGTCGGTAGAGATCATTTATATCTATCATTTTGAAATTTCAACAAAATCGGTCAATAATTAAGAAAGATAGGATGACATACTACTTGGGAGTTGGCCAACGAGAGTTGTGCCAGTGAGAGTTGGGCCAATGAGAGTTCGACCAGTGAGATCTCAGGCAAACTCATCAGGATGGTTGCCACAATTCTCCAGACCATCACCGATCTATATATATTGCCCACAAAGGACTATGGAATTACAATAAATAAATAATATTTAGCATAATAAGCACACTTGCCACTTAAGCACCCACCACACGTCCTAACCATACGACTGCAACCACTACACTGTGATTAGCAGCGCTGCAGCAGCAGTATTTATAGTGCTTGCAGGCTGCTCTGTCGCTGACTCTGTCTCTTGATCAGAGCCCGCCAAAAAGAGAGCGCCAAAGAAACCCACACACCAGTCCGCTGCTGTGGTAAGCGAAGAAGTCGCCAGCTGGCGACTGCTTGGCCGCTCTTCCAACTACAACTTGTGTAGGTGTGTGTGTGTGCGAATGTTCAATTGAGTAAAGAACGATATAACAGTTGAAGTGGTTAAGTGATTATGAAAACTAGAACTACAGGGTTTGTCGGTTACGTCCGACTGAAATGCACCTTACTGATTCATACATTTATTTAGCACTGCTATTAATCTATTTGATACCAGATACAAAATAGTCTGCAAGTATTTGTGGTTCTTCTCAGAGTTCTCACTCTATTCTCCACTTTTATTTTCTCTCTCTCTCTCTCTCTCTATTTCTCCCGGCCTTTCTTTCATTCTCTATCTATGTCTCTCTCTCACAATCTCTCTGAGGTGTTTACAACTTAAACTGCTAAAATGCTGTCTGATTTTGTGAGTAGTTAACTCAGCAGTCGTTTGGTTTCAATAACTCTTATTCCCCCCTTCTCTCACTTTCTCTCTCTTTCTTCCTTCTCGCGCTCTCTCTCTCTCTCTCTCTTCTGTTTAACAATAAGTAAGACGCAACCTTGGGCAAACTTAAAGTTCTGCAACATTTGACTGGCTTGTGATCCAATTGAGGCTGCTGCTATCGGCTTCAGTTGTTAGCCAGACCTTCCCCTCAGCTCACCCCCACCCTCCCTCCTGCCCCTCCTGCCTATCCTGCTTGGGCTGTCCCTATCGCAGCCATAACTCAGAGCTCAGTTCTTAGTTCGCAGAGTTTTGTTTTGGCCGATTGCGAGCTGTGAGCGCATTAACTTGTCAAGCGCTGGAATGCAAACATATTTTGGGCATTTGCACACATTCCAGAGGAGAGGCGGGAAGCGGGTTTAGAGGGGTCATAGAGGGGGGATAGTGGGTGCAAGGGAGCGGGCTCTATGCACATAGCATGTACATAATTTTTGTAATACTTTGCGCGATTTGCGCGCGATTATAAAAGCTTTTCGCGGTACGACCCCCATAATTCATATGATGTCGACTGGAAAATGTTTACAACACCAGAAGACGACAGACAGAGAAGCGCAGCGAGAGAGCAGAGCGACAGAGAGAGAGAGAGAGAGAAAGGGCAGAGAGTATGTGTACACTGAAAAAAACCCAAAATCATTGTTTCAGAACATGAGATTCGTCAATTAAATAAAGGAATATTCTTCAATGATTAGATTTTAGTATCTTCAATCTAGAAAATTGAATTTGCTAAAAATAATTGTTGCGCAAATAAACAAACAAAATGGTAGAAAATAAATTTTGATAAATACAACTGCATTTTATTTAAAAATATAATATTTTACTGGAATATAGGAATATTTTGCATTGAATAAATTACGATTTATTTAATTCTATTAAAGGAATTTTTAATGGAATAAAAGGAAATATTAGCTGTGCACAGTAGTTGTAATAAACAGATTATTTGCTACACAATAAATTGAATCTCCAAACCAAAAGAAACATAGTTTTTTTTTGAGTGTAAGCAGCTAGCGCCATTATCGTTTTGGCGTCCTTGCCACAACTCCCGCTCCTCCTTCTAATGCAGCCAAGCCATTTATATGTCTATCGGCAAGGAGTAAAATGTCTGAAGGAGTGCGACAGCGAAGAAGGGGACACAGAGACAGGGGAGAAAGGGAGAGAGAGAGAGAGAGCGAGAGAGAGAGACGTTAAAAGATGTTCAGCGATTTTTCGCAAGACAGCAAAATATTCAAATGAAAATTTATGTTTGCATTATGAATTTTTATATAGTGTTTGCCGCTCGTAGGCATTTTTATGTGTCTGTCTCTCTGTCTGTGTGTCTGTCTATGTGTGTGTGTGTGTGTGTCTCCCTGTGCCACCCTGTGCTCAGCCCTCCCCTTCCCTCCCCCCCTGGCTGTCTAATGTAACGCTTTGGCGTGTAGAAAATTATTAAAATGTCGTATATAATGGGGTTTGCCTTTGAGCTGAGAAAAAAGCGAAAGTGAAGAGAAATTTATGCGTTTATAGCTTACATAATTTTCAAATTATTATTGTTATTTCTTTGCCGCAGCCTCATCATAATGATGATGATCATCATCATCATCATCCGCATCATCATCGTCATCCTCATCCTCATCATCAACATCATTTGGGGCTCAAGTGCGCCGTCTGTCTATGCGCTGATGGCAGCTACTTTTGCAGCGGAAAACCGCTTCGATTACTCCGCTTTCCACTTTCCACCTTCCACCTCTCACTTCCTTCCCCTGCCCCTCCCCGCGCCTCTTGGCAGCTGTCTCCGGCAGAGCTGAACTGTCGTAAAGTAGGCAAAGCCATTGACCAATTTGCAGTATTTCTGCCGCCATTACGCGACTGCTCAAGAAGCGCTCGTAAAACGCGTCTAGGGCTACCTTCCAAACTCTGCGAAACTTCATTAAGAGGCCTGCCACAGCTGCCTACGCTACACTTAGAGAAATGAGCTGAATTTTTAATTGCAGAGATAAACCTAAATCAGGCAAGCAGCTTCAAATAATGCAATATTGCTGGGTGTCCATTTAGCGTCATTCGCCGCCATTTTCTACATAAATGTTACATATAGACCACAGTCTATAAACTTAGTCAAAACTCTTAAGTTTAATTAATTAATTAATAAATTAATTCGCTTGTTATGTGGGTTTATTTCAAATGTTGGATGCCACGCCTCATTTACGACCCAAATCAATACAAACACATGTAGTTAAACCAATAATAAATTAAATTTAAATTTCCAGAAATTAACTGAGAACTATTTCAATATTAAACATACAATAAATTAAATTTGAATTTCAAGAAAATAACTAAGAACTGTTTAAAATATTGGATGCCTCAATAAAAACACATATGGATAGATTACGATCTATCATAAAAGGTTGTATTACAAGAAGAATGTTGAACATAGAAGCTTCTTATGTGGAATATGCACCCTTTTCTACCAACTCAAACTATCCTGAAAATCGTTTTAAAATTGTTTTGTAAACACAGAAGATATTAGCGAAACAATTTTGCTAACATGGCGTACACAAAAAAGTAAGAAACAGCTGCGCTTCGTATAAAATATATTCAAAATATAGCATATAGGACATGCTACAGTCGGGTGCATCCGACTGATCCGCTCCGTTCATTCTTGTTCTATATAGTATATGTATATATTTACATAGTAAAATTTTGTCTTAAAGTAACCTTGGCACGCCCTGTTCGCCCTAGCTGGTTAAGCATTAAATTCAATACCCTCCCAAAAAGTGTGATGATTTTTTCAAGTGTAATATTTTATGTGTGCAGGTCATAAAGCTGGCCAGCTGGAGAGATGTAGGGGTGGGGGGGAGGCAGGTAGAAGTCAGCTCATTAGCGGGCCAGTAGGCATCCATCAAAGGCGTTCGGAGCGGTTCAGTTGGAGCAAAGATAGAGCACTTAGCACTAAAGAACTCCAACCTCCAACCTCTGACCCCTGACCCCTGACCCCCGTGGCAGGCATAAGTGCAAACGTAATGTGCACGTAATGAAGATACAATGTGCTCGGCCCCATTGTTAATGCGTGTGTGGAGAACAGAGCCGGCATTGATTTGTCTCTGGAATTCTCAATTTTTTTTGGGGTTTTTTCTCGGGGTTTGATAGATAAATCTTTTGCAGCAAAAGCGGCCCAAGCAATTTATTTGTAAATGGAATCGATTAAAAAGCAATCGCTGTGCGCTCGCTTCAATTTCAGGCCCAGCTCCATGGAGCAGACGACACCTTTGTGGCGCCGTTAGTCACGTTACGGAGTCTCCGAAGCAATTCGGAGAGTGACAACAGCCAGCCCCTTCCCCGGCCACTACACAGAGAGAAAAACTTGAAATAAGATCCAAGCTGGTAAAGCCGAGCAGGCAGAACTTATAGAAAGTACGAGAAAACTTTAGTAAAAATTAAATGAAACCTAATGGGAAATATAGAATTTTTGCCAGTGTATTGTTTATTTTTTATTATTATTTTTTAATTTCTATTATATTTATTACATATTTTATTTGATACAAGCTTAAAATAAAATATATTCAATTGCTATGAAATCGTATAAAATAATTTTAAACAATTAAACAAACAGTTTTAATGATTTAATTTAAAAATTTTTTAAATTATTTTATAAGATTTAAGCTAAATACATTTTGCAGTGTAAATTTCAATCGCCATTAATTTTTTGTGATTATTTTAAAAATGTTTTACTTTTAAACGTTTTCAAAGCTTTAATTTTATATTCTCCTTTTAAGTTTAGCTCTATTTGGTATATTAATGACAATTATAGATGGCGCCACATATATACGCAAAATTCGTTTATTTTAAGCATTTTTGTTCTAAATTTAAGCTATTAAATTCTTAGCTGTAGAGTTTACAAATACAAATTCGCAATGTTAAAAGTTATTCTAAATACTAATCACAGCAAATCATAACAAATTAGAAAATAATTTATTATTAATAAAACAAAAAATAATAATAATGAAAATAAATACGACTTTTCGCGCTGTGTAGACAGCGAACAGCAGGTGGCCTCCCAATCCAGCCCAAGCTCAGGCTACCATCATCCAACTCCCAACTCCTTGCCCCTGCTCCCCTCTCCCTTCGCCCAACTCAGCAATCAGTGCCCTTTTTGCGGCGCCCTCCTCATATCGATGATTACATCATCTTGTATTACAAATTTCTTATCGAATATATTTCGTCGATTACCCCCTTGGGTAAAATTTATTTCCTGTCATTGCAGCGCGCGACAGTTAAAGGATTTATACACAGCCTCAGAAGCAGATAGACAGAGAGAGAGAGAAAGAGAGAGAGAAAGAGAGGGAGATAGACAGAGAGAGAGAGAGGAAAAGATCTCAGTTTCTCGACCAGAGTTGCCCTGCCTTCTCAAGTGTCAGCTAAACCTATCAAAACACCAGCTAGTTTCAGTCTAAATATTTATTTAGGCAGCAACTGAGCTAGGAACATTTCAATTTCCCATTTTATCTTTCGGAGAAATAAGTTAATTTAAAATATTTTTATATATCTAATGTTAAAGTTATATATTTTAGTTTTAAGTTAAAATTTAAATGGGAAAATGGAAAAAACCTTGTTTTTACTTGCTTAACTCTAAACCCATTATGGGAAGGTAATATCCAAAGCCTTTCACTCCAATGCAAATGCTAATTACCTAATTAACTAGCTAAACTAGCGACAACTCTGCTTTGAGCCTTAGTTTACTGACTACCCAGACAAAAAGAAATACCCAAGTGCTTTAGGTCTGAGGGCGCAATGCAAACATCCAACATTTAACACTCAGAATTTACCAGTTATTTGCGTAGATTTATTAAAAACAAACGCAACGGGCTGGGACTGAGAACCGTCTTGTTGACTGATGTTTTGGCCTTTATTCGGAAAAAAAATGAAAATAAAGCGAGCTAAGAGCGGACTTTCCTTCCGCTCAGCCGGAACATCTTGTAAACATACTTAGCTGCAGCTCAGGTGTAATAAGTACGCCTTGAAGTGCGTTCTCCCGGGCGCGTGCGTCTTATGGAGGACGGAAGGTCAGGTGGGATGGGATAGAATGGAATAGGATAGAATAGGATGGAATGGGATGCAAAAAGGCGGTTGTTTTGCGCTGTTTATACCCTACACCTATGAAATGGGTAGAAACAGCACTAATCACTTTGGCAGAAGCTAATGAGGAAAACCCAATAAAGTGTATATATTCTAGATCTGTTTATTCGGACAGACTGATCGTCTGTCTATAATAAATATATGTATATCTATTTTATTTGAAATGTTTGGAGTCATGCCCTAAGCGATAAAAGCCGAATAACAGGCGTAGTATTAAACATAATAGATTGTTATTCGGAATTAATAATCTTAACTATTCTATCTATTTATCCTGAAAAGAGCATTGAAGTCGGTTGATTAACACAGAAGATATTTAGGAAACTATTTCGCAGGCTTTGCCTCGCTCGCTCTCTTGGAGCGCGTCCAAAAACTAGAAAGTATAATAATAATTAAATATTTTTAAATATAGGGTGCAAGGTATTCCAGAGTCGCGTGCGTCCGACTGATCAGCTACGTTTGTACTGCTTGGGCCACGCTGCTAATTTCTTTCATGTCGGCAATGGGGAATGGGAAGCGGTTGAGGCCTTTTTGGGCGTCTTTACTTTCAGCTAAAGCATCGACTCCCGCTCCATGCCGAGCGTCACTTTTGTCGTGTATCTCTCAGGTTAATTGTAAAGTGCTCGGATGGGAACTTGGGAACCGGAAGCTACTTCAAGCCCAAAACTGGCTCAGAAGGCAGTGTTACTTAATACCCTGTAATTAGCTTCAAAAAACAACAGGCTTCTTAAAATGTTGGTTAACCGAACTAACACGAAAATTAAATAATTTATATATTTTTCCTAAGCTCATTATTTATTTAGTTTTTTATTTGAATTAAAATTTTATTTATTTTTTAAAGCAACGCCAACAAAAATTTAAATTTGTTTTTAAGATTTCTTTTATTTATTTAATATTGACAGAGCTTAGTTCACACAGAAAAAAACTATACCAATTAAAATCAAGTGTTAAATACAATAAATTATTTGTACTAAATTATGGGTATATATATTACTCCGATATTTGATTAATTTTGAAAATATTTATTTATTTTGTTTTTATTTATTTCTTAACCAATGAATAAGTAAATAGCATTGCAGCCAGCTGGATTTGTATTTTAAAATTAAAAATAATTCTGTTTTACAATCTTCATTGCTTATGTTATAAATTATAATTAAAATTGAAATTTATAAAAAAATGTATCAACTACAATTTTTATACCCTGTACCCATTCATTTAATTATTTAGTGTTGACCAAGACCTTTCAATGGCGAAAATTAAATTTAAATCTAAAATTGTAATTATGAATTAAAAAATAAATTAACTAAAAATAAGTCGACAATATTCGACTGGCGTGCTATCTTTTCAGCTGCTCACGAGTTTTTTTGGCTTTTTTCTAGCTTTTTTTTTAATTAACCGTATACATGGCAGAGTTGTTGTTGGGGCTGCGTCTTTTGGCCTGACTGGTCGACGCATTTCGTTGGCTGCAGTCTGTCTACTGCTCTCTCTCTCTCTCTTCTCTGCTGCTCTCTCTTTCTCTCAGACACACACACACACACACACAGACGCACACACACGCACACAGGCTCAGGTGGGCAGCTGAAGAGGCGGCTTTAACCGCCGTTTCCTGCCCCTGTTTGGCTTGACTTTTGCTGCCTTGCTTTTTGCCTTGACTGTTCTTTTTTATACCCTGTTTTTTTTTTGGTCTTTTTTTATTCCTTTTTGGACTGGGTTTTGGTTTCGGTTTGCATTGCTCAACAGCGCGTGAGCGCAAGTGGCGCTAAATGAACAGAGCAGGTAATTAAACCCTTTGCCCAGCTAATGAACTCCGCATGCTGCGTGCATGCACTGCAAAAAATACATTTAATTCAAATATCTTTTATTTCAAATATCATCCCCGACCTATTTGAACACTACATAAGCCTTGTTCTAACGCGATTGCTAATTAACCAGTTTTGAAAAACATTGAACGCAAGGCTACAGTCGGACGTAACCGACAGTACGAGACCCATTTTTTATACCCTGTACCCATTCAAAAATGGGATATACAGGATTATTCCCTTTTTCAATAATACACGTCAAAATTTGAATACACAAAGCACTCGTTAATGCCAACAACTTCTTGCACTTTGCCAAGTCGATCACATTGTCTGTTGCATATCTTCGCTGTTTCTTAATCGATGGTTATAATACTAATTCACAGCATCGATTGAGAATGCAGAAGAGCAGGCCGCCAGACATGGTTATATCGACATAGGTCGTTGTGCTGATGAAGAATATGTATACTTTGTGGAATCTGCCACGCCTACTTCTGCCTGTTAAAAACCTTTTTTCATTTGCACTAACTTAATAAACACTTTTGTACTTTTAAATATGTTTTGGAATGTTGCCTCGCTCGCTATATTAAACAATCGGGCATAAAAAGCAAAATTTCGTAGTTTGAAGTAATAATGCGGGTTTTCTCGCAGTGTACGACAAGGGGCAGATAGCACTTTTATCTCTTAACTGCAGGTAGAACAAGTACAAGCACTAACTGTAAATATTTAAGTGTTTGTTCTTAGCAACAAATTGTGCTGTGTTGCCTACGAGAAAGGGAGCAAAGAGGGAGATAGAGAGAGAGCGAGAGAGAGAAGGACAGAGAGAGAGAGAGAAAGAGAAAAAAAGAGAGAGAGAGAAGGACAGAGAGAGTGCTTTAAGCAGAGAATGCAGTAAAAACAAAACGCCAAATTAAAGCTGTCGAAGTGCAGAGACAGCGGTAAATGTTTGAGGGGGGGCTATGGCGAGTAAAGCCAGGCAGAAGAAGCAGCGGAAGAGTGTAAGGGGTGAACGGAGAGGGGTACAAAGAGGGGTACGAAGAGAAAGTCATTTGTTTTGCCCAAAAATTAGTTGTGAGCCCGTTTCATATCGGGCAATTGTTGCTGTTGTTGTTATTGCCTCACATGCAAAACGTGTCTGGGCTGCCAAACCCCCTTCCCCCTTCCTTGGCACACCCTTCCCCCCTCCCATCATCGCTGCTGCTGCTGTTGAACACAACAACAATTTGCAGCTGTATCTGGAGCTGTCTTTTGGCGCTTCCTGTGACCCAACGACCACTTGCTGTATTCCATTTTGGGACGCCAGGCGACGTAATGAATCTGCATATGTGTGCGTGTGTGTGTGTGTGTGTGTGTGTGTGTGTGTGAGCTCCCTGTGGCACAGCGGCCCCGCTGCCGTCCCCCGCTGGCCTAGACTCGCATATGAATATGAATTTTATCGAGATTCATGGCAGATGATAATTTTCCCTTGATAACTGTAAACTCGTCTATAGCTCCAAGCGAGGTTGTTGCCAGACACACACACACACACACACACACACAGAGCTGGTGTTGAATTTTCAGAGCATAGAGCAGGAAGAGGAAGGGGTGAGGGGGGCGGGGGTTAGGGTCATCCCCGTTTGGGCTTCTGTGCGCTCATTTCATTCATTTGCCTCGTTCATTTCCTTGCGCATTCATTTGCCTTCATAAAATATAAACAGCGTATTAAAATGTATGAATATCCCAAATACACACACGCACACTTCCCCCCCCTCATTCCCCTCACCCCCCTCCCCCTAACCCACTTCCCCCTTCCCCACCAGTCACGATAAAAAACTCATGCAACAGCTAATGTTGATAAGTGAAGTTATGACTTTGCCTTTGGCCTGCCAGACTTTGGAGCGGGCTCTGCCAGCTAGCTATAGTTCAGACTACACTGCAAAAAAAGAATTATGTACTCGGAAAATGCCAAATTATATTATTAAATATATTTCTTAATTTAGCCAGCTCTCTATTTATGCGAATTACTTTTTTAATTACCAAAACTCGCCCTTAAAATTGTTCTATTTATTTTCAAGCTAAATTTTTAAATATTTATTTTAATTTATTGAATTTAAATATTTCTTGCAATCAAATTTTTTTTTTATTTGAACTGTGAATATTTATATTTTCTTAACGTGTAAAATTTAATGCTTTTTATTCCATTTTAAAATTGAATATTTTCTAGTATACAAATTTATGTTCTTGAAAAATAGATTTCATTTGAGAGATTGACTTGCGATGTAATATAAATCTTTTAAAACGTTCAATTTAAAATACTTTTGTTTATAAATTAGTGCACAATTATCGAATTTATGTGTAGTTTGTAGTGTTTTTTTGAGTGTACTCATAAGCAGACACTTGCATTTGGCTCTTTCAGCTACTTTTTTGGCAAGAGTCAAAAATGTCGGTGCGGCATTTCATTAAAATTATGCATCTATCTTCAACTCTCTTTCGCCTTCCCCCGCTCTCGCTCTCTGTCTCCAAATCTCTTTCTCTCCGTCTGAGTTGCTATTAGCATAACAAGCTCAATTTTGATAAATTAAGTGTTTATCCATTTCTTGTGGAGCGAAACTTTAGCCTCAGCCTCAGCTTCAAGTGTGTGCATCGCTCGCAAAACTAATTTGAATCACTTGACGATAGCTTTTCGCCTTTTCCGGCATTTCCCAAATACCGCAATGTTTTTTTTTTGAATACCTAGTACCTATGAAATGGGTAAAAACGGGGCTAATCATTTTGCGGAAATTTATGTAACAGGCAGAAGTAGGCGTGGCGTAGCCCACAATGTACATAATATGTATGATCAGAATGGTAAGTTAAATCAATGTAGCCGTGTACGTCAGTCTGTCCGTTCGCCCGTCCGTCCGTTCGTCCGTCCTTCCATATGTCCGTTCGTCCATCTTTCCATATGTCCGTCCGTCTGTCTATGCGTCCATTCGTCTCTTTCTCCGTCCTTTCGTACGTCTGTCCGTCCATCCGTATGTCCGTTCGTCCATCCGTATGTCCGTTCGTCCATTCTTCCATATGTCCGTTCGTCCGTCCCTCCATATGTCCGTTCGTCCGTACTTCCATATGTCCGTCCGTCTGTCTGTGCGTCAAATCGTCTCTCTCTCTTCGTCCTTTCGTGCGTCTGTTCGTCCATCCGTAAGTCCGCTGTATAATAGATATATATTAATCTCAGTAACTATAAGAGCTAGCGAAGTCAAATTTAAAATCTAGGTAGTTTTATATTTTAAGCACATCAAATTAATTTAAAATTTTGCAAGCCACGCCCACTTCCCCTACAAATCGCTAAATACCCTATAACTTGCATAATTTTTAACTTAGAAGGCTGATATTTAGTATAATAATTAGCTGCTAATATACATATCAACATTTTTTGAAGAGCTGGTAGTAATCGGTTAATAAATACAGAAGATATTAGACATGCAATATTGGAAAAAATACTTTTGTTTTATATTTGAAATATATAGACTGCAGGGTGTTCCAAGTCGGACGCAAGCGACTGTCCGTCTCTGCCCTTTTTTTATTAATTTTTTTTTTGGTTGAGCTGTAGGTGTTGACAGCTTTAAATGTAGCCAGGTTCTGGTTTTCTGGTTGCTGTTGCTGCCCTGGGCAGCGTTGACCTTTCGCCTCGTCAGCACCCACAAAAAAAAAAGCTGGGTTTTCGCATATGCAAATGAGCTCAACATTTTCACATTTCCACTTTTCCACTTTTCCGCATTTGCGAGTCAACTGAGCTGTAAGCGCCCCGTTCAAGTGCATGCGGTTAGCGTGCTTTGAAGTTGAAACTCAATTACGCAAAATTCTCACACGTTGTGGCCCCAAGGGGAGTGTGGGCGGGGAGGGGGAGTGGCACTTGATGTGGGTGCAATTGCTGAGCTGCTTTTCAGCTGTAGCATCAAATTGCAACCGTTTTGGCTATCAAAAATCAGCCAAACATCTGCTCCGTTGCCCATAAAAAACCATTTAGCTAATTGCCTTTGCCGTTGCCTCGGTCAACTCGCAATTCTCGCGCACGCCGCAAAAAGTAACACGGCCAACACCTGGCGTCATCCCCCCTCCCTCTTCTCACCATGCCCCTTCCCCTCTCTCTCCTTCCATCTGTGCATACAGCACGTTCCATTTCACGGCTGAAAGCAGCTTCCGCCTCCGCCGGATTGCGCATATTTCAGTGATTAGCATTGCCGCAACGTTTCGCTCTTAATGCCCAGCGAGGGCCCGGATTTATAGATGAAGCTGCAAAACGTATTATCTCCGGCGTTCTCCGCACCCAAGTCTTTAAGCCCGCTTTTATACCAAACAGCGCATTAAAGCTCAATTTTCATCTACTTCTGCGCTGTAAATAGTTAGTATTAGTTAGCTTAGTTTAAATTTAAGAACAGGATTTCTAGAAATGTAGCCTAGATTTTAGATAATATTTTAGATAAAAAAAAATATAGGGACGGGGCAGATCCGTGGGACGGAGGCTACAGTCGGACGTAACCGACCGTAGGAGACCCTTTACTTTGAGTATATGTACATACAAACACAATCAGACGCACACACACTAAGCTACTTGCGTATGCAAGGCACACCACCCCCCCTCTGCCTAGTGCGGCAAATTGTCTGTGGCATATGTTCGCTGTTTCTTATCCGATCGAGACAAAATTCCTAGCGTCGATAGAGAATATCATAAACTAGTTAAATACCAAATTACAAATCAATAGCTTTAAAACTGTGGCTACAGCAGCTTTTTGCGGTTTGCGGGGGAAGGGGGCGAGGTATCCAAAATCTAAAACAAACTCGTGCTGCTTACTGATTAGGAGAACCTGAATCCCGAATATGGTGTCTCTAGCTCTTATAGTTGCTGAGATCTAGGTGTTCATACAGACAGACAGACAGACAGACAGACAGACAGACGGACAGACGGACAGACGGACAGACGGACAGACGGACGGACGGACATGGCTATATCGACTCGGCTTGTCGTCCTGATCAAGAATATATATACTTTGTGGGGTCTGCCACGCCTCCTTCTGGGTGTTACATACATTTCCTCTTTGCACTAAACTAATAGACCCTTTTTACTTTTTTAAAGTAAAGGGTCTAATTATAAAATATCATTTGGAGCGTAATGCTTTTGTCGTTTAAGCAGTGATAATCCACCCATATTTGGTCCTAGAATCTACATTTTTTGATTAAATGCTATCATGTTTGGTTTTTTCGATGCATTATTTTGCAACATCATTAAGTTAATCATCAATTTTTAGGATTTTATCCCGAAAATGTCATATAATTTAAAACTTTCAAATTTTTGCAAAAAATGTCGAATTTTTTTTTTATTTAATGCTCAAATTCTAGTTTTAAACTCAAATGATTAAGAAATAGACACACCGCTTGAATATCGGTTGGGATTTGATAAAGCTATGCGCATTCAAAGTTTAACAAAAACGGCTTTTTAGACCCTTTACTTTAAAAAAGTAAAAAGGGTCTATTAGTTTAGTGCAAAGAGGAAATGTGTGTAACACCCAGAAGGAGGCGTGGCAGACCCCATAAAGTATATATATTCTTGATCAGGACGACAAGCCAAGTCGATATAGCCATGTCCGTCTGTCCGTCTGTCTGTCTGTCTGTCTGTCTGTCTGTCTGTCCGTCCGTATGAACACCTAGATCTCAGCAACTATAAGAGCTAGATATACCATATTCGGGATTTAGATTCTCCTATTTCGCGAGCAGCACGAGTTTGTTTGAGATTTTGGATACCTCCCCCCCTTTCCCCGCAAACCGCAAAAAGCTACTGCAGCCACAGCCTTAAAGTTATTGACTTGGAATTTGGTACGTAACTAGCTTATGACATTCTCTATCGACGCTGTGAATTTTGTTTTGATCGGATAAGAAACAGCGAAAATATGGAACGGACAATGTGCCGCACTAGGCAGAGGGGGGGTGGTGTGCCTTGCATACGCGGGTAGGTTAGTGTGCGTGCCTTTGACTGTGTTTGTGAATGCATAAAGGTAAAGTAAAGGGTCTCCTACTGTCGGTTACGTCCGACTGTAGCCTCCGTCCCACTGATCTGCCCCGTCCATATATTTCTCACTCATTTCAATGCGAAAGTAAAATTTGAGTGATAAATTAAAGAAAACAAATTTGGAAATTTTGCGAAATTTCATTAAATTAATTGTATTGCAAAATTATGCAGAAAAACCGAAACATGGCAGCATTTGCTTAAAAAATGTAGATTTTAGGGTCAATATCAGGGCTGCCAATTTAGCCACTTTGTGGCTAGATTTAGCCACTTTTTGAGCGGGTTAGCCACTTTTTTTTTTAAAATGCTATCACCACAAATCTAGCCACTTTTTGGTTTCATTTAGCTACTATTAGCCATTTTGTTTATTTGCACTTTTGAACAGAAATTGCGGTTTGATAATGCTGCGTTTCACCAAATTGGGACTAGATTTTACTACTTCACCTTTTTGTTTTTTTTTTTTTTCTTATTTATCAAATTTTGTCGTATTTCAACTAATAATAATTGAAAAACAAATGTATCCATTTTTAGCCACTTTTTTCGTCAATTTTATAGGCTGTTTACACTGAGCCCGAATCACGAAATAGAATATTCTGCCATATAGGCTGTTTATACTGAGCCCGAATCACGAAATAGAATATTCTGCCATAAGCCCTCTGTGGGTAGAAGAAGAGCCGAATAATCGAAGATTCGACTATTATGCTAAAGGTGTGGCCGTATCTTGCCTAGTATTTCGATACAATTTAGTATTTTCGATACAAAAATGTGGCATATCGATAGCAAACAGCTGTTTACTACAGCTAATAAATTTAAAAACGCCCGCAAATATAAAATGACTGAAAAGAAAATAAGCGAAATGAATGATAAAAGCAAAAATATAAATGGATCGATGCAACATTATTTCCAAATGAACCATTTTAATTGTTGTTACTCATTTTTATGCACTGTACCCATTAAAAATGGGTGAAAATTTATATTTTATTTTACAATTTGTGACTATACTGAAAAGCGCATTCAAATCAAAAAAAGATAATAATGTAGCAATATCGCAGTTTTTGTCTAGCTCGCTTTCAAAATGCACATAAATTTGCGCGTTTTCTTGTATGTTTACAGCTGGTCGCGTGATTCGATTCTTGGTGTAAACACTTGAATCACGTTTGGCATATACCGCTCAGTGTAAAAACGATATTAGCCACTTATGGCACAAAAAATCTGGCAACACTGCTTGCGGTGCTTTAACACAATCATTCGTTAATCGATAGTTGATAGATAGTTGTTTTGTCATCACACAAATTGGTGAAAATTCCACATTTATTTCCAATTTGTGGCTTTCGAAACTAATTATGGGTAACGCGCTGAACGTAAGTAGCGACGAGGAAGATAACTGGGAAGCTAGAGGGCTCGAACTGCAGCGTCCACCCAATTTCGTTAGCTTCACCATGAATGCCATGGGCACACACATGGGAACCGTCGACTGCGTGCCCAACAACATGGCCATGATGCGTGAGAAGTCCAACACACACATCGACAGTTTCAAGAACACACAACTGTACAAGGAGGTGCAGGCGCGCAGCTCCCTGGCCAGCAGCCCCAACCAGGCGCGCTGGAACATAATGCAGGCGATACAGCAGCGGGAGAACGGGATTGCCGCCCCCAGGAGCAATTCCTTTGCGCCGCATCAACAGTGCTTTCTGTCCAACACCTACATACCCAACCACAAGGCGATGCGGCTGATGTCGCTGGACACCAAAATCTTCGTCGCCAAGTTCAACAGAAGCGGCAACTTGCTGCTAACCGCCTGCCAGGATGGCGTGGTACGCATCTCCGACGGCTCCAAGGACACCTATCGCCTGTTGAGCTGCATCAGGTGCCGGGACATGGACTTCTGCATAACGGACGCGGACTTCAGCCCGAACGGACAACATTTCGCGTACTCCACCTGGTCGCGCTCATGTAAGTCACACCCACATACCGCCTCTTAAAGCTGCAGCTCTCAATTGCCTCTTTCTGTCTTGCCACCCACACAGTTTACATCATGCCGCTGCCGGACAACGACGGTGGGGGCTGGCAGATCGGCTCGAACGACACTCCGCGGAGTCGCGTGGCAATCTTCTCGTTGCGCTACTCGTGCACCGGCGACACCATCGTCGGTGGCAGCAACAACGCCACGGTCATTGTCGGCGATGTGCGCACGTGTGGCACGCAGAAGTTGCGCACACAACCGACGCCCGGCAGCGATGTGAATGCGATTTGTTTTGTCAATGATAAGGATCCCAATGTGATAGTCACTGGCTTTGACGACGGCCTGCTGAAGGTGTTCGATCTGCGCACCTCGTCTCGCACCCGTAATCTGTACGACAGCGTCATGTCGTTCATTGGACACTTTGACGGCATCACCTACATTGATCCGCGCAACGATGGCTTCCATCTGCTCAGCAACTCCAAGGACCAGAGCATCAAGATCTGGGACATGCGCAAGCCCTCCTCCTCCCCCTCCCCCGCGCGCCTGCGCCGCTCGCAGCCCTCGCCCTACTGGGATTATCGCTGGGATCATGTGCCGCTAGAGTATAATAATCCAACCAAGATGTTCAACGGCGACAGCAGCATTATGACCTATCGTGGCCATCGCGTCAGCAAAACCTTGCTCAGGGCCAAGTTCTCGCCAGCCGAGCAGACGGGACAGCGCTTCATCTACACGGGATGTGCAACGGGACGCATCATAGTTTACGATGTGCTGACGGGTCGCATTCGAGAGGCCATCGAGGGTCATCGCGACGTTGTTCGCGATCTGGACTGGCATCCGCAACGCTCGGAGATTGTATCCAGCTCGTGGGATACCTACGTGCATCTGAACACCTACAATCGCAACAATGCCGTGCAACCGACAAAGCGCCGACGCAGCGCCTCGCTGGAGAACAACAGACCGTTGAGGCGTTCGAATCGTCTGGCTAATCGCAATTAGGATTGAGACACTACTGCCGGGTGATATTTCTCATGTATGTATGCTGTATAGAATACATTTAACTTTAACTTAAACATAGAGCTAAACGAACTTAGCTATAATTTTGTCCATATGTAAGGCTATGCTGAATTGCTGTTTTTAGACCCTTTACTTTAAAAAAGTAAAAAAGGGTCTATTAGTTTAGTGCAAAGAGGAAATGTGTGTAACACCCAGAAGGAGGCGTGGCAGACCCCACAAAGTATATATATTCTTGATCAGGACTACAAGTCGAGTCGATATAGCCATGTCCGTCTGTCTGTCTGTCCGTCCGTCTGTATGAACACATAGATCTCAGCAACTATAAGAGCTAGAGACACCATATTTGGGATTTAGATTCTCCTAATCTGTAAGCAGTACGAGTTTGTTTTAGATTTTGGATACCTCCCCTCCTTCCCCCGCAAACCGCAAAAAACTACTACAGCCACAGCTTTAAAGTTATTGACATGTAATTTGGTAAGCAACTAGCTTATGGCATTCTCTATTGACCCTGTAAATTTTTTTTTGATCGTTTTGATCGGATAAGAAACAGCGAAAATATGAAACGGACAATTTGCCGCACTATGCAGAGGGGGGGTGGTGTGCCTTGCATACGCGGGTAGCTTAGTGTGTGTGCGTCTGATTGTGTTTGTATGTACATATACTCAAAGTAAAGGGTCTCCTACGGTCGGTTACGTCCGACTGTAGCCTCCGTCCCACTGATCTGCCCCGTCCCTATATTCTTAGTTGTAATCAAGTAACCACCAATATGCTATAACCCAAAAAAAATCCCAAAAAAAAATTTGGAAGGGGCAGATCAGTCAGACGGGCCCGACTGTAGAATTGATGCGTAAATTAATTGTATTGCAAAATAATGCAGAAAAACCGAAACATGACAGCATTCGGTCAAAAAATGTAGATTTTAGGGTCAATATTGGTATCATGGGTGGATTATCACTCCTTCAAGAACAAAAAGCCATTTTTGTTTTACTTTTTGTCTCGCAACTCATTATTTGATTTTAGGAACTACAAGAGCTAGACATGTCAAATTGGGTAGAATGATGCGACGGTATATGACCAATTGGCGATTTTTTTTATAGTTCATCAATAACTCTTCTCTACTTAAAAGCTGAACTGCAATTGTAATATGCAATCTTAATATAGTAGATAATCGATATAATCGATATAATCGAACTTTCTCATCTAGTTGCCTTTTAAATCGAATCAGTAGCCAGAAAGTCGATATGCCTATGCTAGAGCCTCAAAATTTCAGTTTGTGTTCAGAGCTCACCCGAGTCACATCGGAGCAGCACAAAATATATAAAAAATTTGGGTTTTCAAAATTTGAAGTTCTACAAAAAACTGATATTTTTGGCTAAAATTTTTTTAAAAGTTTGTGTTTCTGTTTTATTGGGTTCCCATAGAAATACAAAATGGTACGACATTTAATGGCAATAGAATTGAGCATAGGACACAGACATCTTTAAGCAGCGGATTACAATCACTGTTTGTATCCTATATTATATAATTTTACAAATTCAAGTTGGCTATATCTTTTATATCTTTTGTTTTCAGGTAAACCGATTGACGGTACAGCATCTTAATATATTTTAAGATGTGAAGTTTGCGTCATTTTGCTTGTTATTGGTAAGTACCTTTTAAATACCCGTGCCAGTAATCCATTAATAACTCTCCCTATCTTATAGATCTCTTACCAAAAAATTATAAAATTAATCACCCATCTAATAGATACAGTTTACATGCTATATAAATAATTTAAATATGTTTTAATTGGTAAGTATGTTTTAAATACTCCGATATCTACTGTAATACCATTAATACCTCTCTTTATCTTATAGATGTTTCACAAAATATGTATTTGCATACGTACGTTTTATATTTGATTTTGGTAAGTTTGGCTAAATATCCCGATTCTGCCAGTAATTCCAGTAATGCCTCTCTTCCTGTAACTTATAGTTATGAAACGCTACAAAACATCTATGGACGGTACCACAATCCCCCGATGTGTGAAATTCGCGTTCAAAATGTTTTTTCTGCAAATGGAGTCTACAACAGCAGTACACATGAAATAAATATTCCATCCATATGAAAGTAAAAAATTTGGGTTTTTTGTGGATCTCTGGAACTGCGAAAGCTGGGCTTATTATTATTTTTAGACCCTTTACTTTAAAAAAGTAAAAAGGGTCTATTAGTTTAGTGCAAAGAGGAAATGTGTGTAACACCCAGAAGGAGGCGTGGCAGACCCCACAAAGTATATATATTCTTGATCAGGACGACAAGCCAAGTCGATATAGCCATGTCCGTCTGTCCGTCTGTCCGTCTGTCCGTCTGTCCGTCTGTCCGTCTGTCTGTCTGTATGAACACCTAGATCTCAGCAACTATAAGAGCTAGAGGCACCATATTCGGGATTCAGGTTCCCCCATTTAGTAAGCAGCACGAGTTTGTTTTAGATTTTGGATACCTCGCCCCCTTCCCCCGCAAACCGCAAAAAGCTACTGCAGCCACAGCCTTAAAGTTATTGACTTGGAATTTGGTACGTAACTAGCTTATGATATTCTCTATCCACGCTGTGAATTTTGTTTTGATCGGATAAGAAACAGCGAAAATATGAAACGGACAATTTGCCGCACTAGGCAGAGGGGGGGTGGTGTGCCTTGCATACGCGGGTAGCTTAGTGTGTGTGCGTCTGATTGTGTTTGTATGTACATATACTCAAAGTAAAGGGTCTCCTACGGTCGGTTACGTCCGACTGTAGCCTCCGTCCCACTGATCTGCCCCGTCCCTATATTTTTCGTTAAAAGAGTGATAATCCCCCAATCATACCAATTTTAGTCCTAAAATCTAAATTTTTCGACCTAAATCCTCCCATGTTTTGCGACAAAATTTTGCAATATAATACATTAACGTATTGGTTAAAACATTTTTTTTTATTGTTTTTACAAATTTTGCAATCATCAAATCTAACTTGTAAAAAGCTATTAACAAACTTACTCTAGATCTGATATTATTCAAAATTTGTACAAAAATATGAGTTTTTAATCTAGCTGTTATTAAGAAGCTTAGCTTGAAATACAAGCTTGAATTACAAGGCCGTCGGGTTAGCTTTAATTTGATTTGTAGCCCACAAATTGGAAAACACTCTGGTTAGCAGTTTGGGTAAGTTCAAAATATGTTCTGGAGGATTTGCTAATATCTACAATGTTTCGGATGGCAGCTCAACTTTTAAAATACGCAACTTACATACAATAATAAAGCCAGATATAGCCAAATTTAAGCTGCATAAAAGCTAAATTTCCCAGAAGCAAAACATATTTGGCCCCAGCACGGATTTGGCTGCTGTGCAAATCACAATTTGTATAGACCCAATCAGAGCATTATGCATGCCAATATCGTGCAGAAAAGGCGCTGGGATTAGCTGCAAACAAAGCAGGAGAAGAGGGGCAGGGAAGGAAAGGAAAGCGAAGGAAAGCGGGCTAAAAAGTAAAAGAAAATCGCATATCTAAAAAGGCGTGAAAATAATTTGCATAAATTTATGCCCTTTGATCGCTTCAATTGCTGCACAGGCGCCTGAGCCAACAGCAGGCAGAGAAGCGCCTGAGAAGTAAGCGGGGAAGTAAGCGGGCAAGTGAGCATGGGCGGGCAGGGGGGCGAAGCAACTAATCGACGGCCGTCATGGGAACGATATGGATGCAGAAAAAGGCGTGCTTGGAAGCGTTTTAGGGATGCGCTGTGCTTCAGCTGCCACGCCCACTGACAGACGCCCCCCACAAAGGCAGGCTGCAGTGAATAGGAAGAGGGATGAGGGGGGATGAGGGGCAGGGGAGGCAAGTCAGAGGCATTCTAATTTGTCGCCTGTTGTTGGCGCTGTTTTGTTTGCTCTCGGGACTCTGAAGAGAGGCAGACGGACTGCAACTTTGAAGTGCTCCCTCTTCCTCTTTCTCTCTCTCACTCTCTTTCACTTTTTCTCTCTCTCTCTAGCACGCTTCCCCCTGCTCCCCCTCTGTCCATTGTGGCCCGTTTGGGCTGCAGCCCCGCACTTGAGCCGCCTTAAATGGCACTTTAGTGCCTTTTGGGGCGTGTGAAAACAAAAGGCGCCAAGTGTCGTGTAACGCATTGAGTGCCTGACACTTTGTCCCCCCGCATTCCCTATCCCCCTATCACCCTATTTGCCCATTTCCCCATTTTGCCATTTCTTGCCCCTTGCCTGTCCAGGAAATTTCAACGTTAAGCATCTTGAAAATTGTGTCAATTTGTTGAAAATGTCGCTAGAGAATTTTGTGGTATGATTTTCGTTTATGTTGCTGTATTTTTTACGCACTCCCTCCCTTCCCCTCTCCCTCTCACACCCTCTATGTCTCTAGTTATTACCAACAAGTGGCTAAACTTTGCCACTAGCCACAAGCGAGTAACTACACTTGAAAAAAAGCTCAGGTTAATTAGATGCAACTTTAGCATTGGCCTAGAGTTGGGGCATGACTTAGAGCTGCATTTAACAAATCATTTTGAATAACTTAAAATAAATGAACTTAAATAAACAAAAAATAAACAAAATTATAATCGGTATAAAATAATTTGCACAAGTAAATTGGTATAAATGAATAGAAATAATTCAATAAGTTTAATTAAATATATAAATATGTAAATAAATAAAATAAATAATTGAATAATTGAAATAAATAAATGCAAATAAATAGACATAAGGAACTAAGTATAAATAAATAGAAAAATTTAAATATATATTATACCAAATAAATTCATAATTTAAATAAAAATTTAAATTCACATAATTAAACAAAGTTAAGTAATTAAAAAATCAATCAAACAAGATATTACCCAACTAACTTAAGTTTTAGGAGTATTTCCTATGTTTTCTCAGAATCAATAAAACAAAATATGGACGGGGCAGATCAGTGGGACGGAGGCTACAGTCGGACGTAACCGACAGTAGGAGACCCTTTACTTTAACTTTATGCCTTAACAAACACAGTCAAAGGCACGCACACTAACCTACCCGCGTATGCAAGGCACACCACCGCCCCTCTGCCTAGTGCGGCAAATTGTCTGTGGCATATGTTCGCTGTTTCTTATCCGATCGAAACGAAATTCACAGGGTTAATAGAAAATATCATAAGCTAGTTACGTACCAAATTACAAGTCAATAACTTTAAAGCTGTGGCTGCAGTAGCTTTTTGCGGTTTGCGGGGGAAGGGGGGAAGGTAGCCAAAATCTAAAACAAACTCGTGCTGCTCGCGAAATAGGAGAATCTAAATCCCGAATATGGTGTCTCTAGCTCTTATAGTTGCTGAGATCTAGGTGTTCATACGGACGGACAGACAGACAGACAGACGGACAGACGGACAGACGGACATGGCTATATCGACTCGTCTTGTCGTCCTGATCAAGAATATATATACTTTATGGGGTCTGCCACGCCTCCTTCTGGGTGTTACACACATTTCCTCTTTGCACTAAACTAATAGACCCTTTTTACTTTTTTAAAGTAAAGGGTCTAATTAATTAATAGGCTTAAATAAATAGGGCTTACTTGAAGTTGATTTATATGGAAAATATGTTGAACACAAGCCTGCGCTTTTCTGACAATTTAATAAATGTTGTATTTACTTTGTGTCGGTTCTAAGTAAAAATAAATTAAATTAAATTATTAGCAAATGAAATTAAATTAAAATTAAATTAAATTAAGCACTTGTGCTTAGATTAAGCCCATTTCTGGCAGTGTATGGCATTCAGTTGATTTGTCACCAAAAAAAAGTGAACTGAAGAATGTAACATAAAAAGTAAATATCAATCTAGCTGACATTTGTGTGTGGCCAAAGGGTAGGGGAAGCTGAAGAGAAGGGAAAGGGAAAGGGGAAGGGGCAGGAAGACCTTACGGTCCGGCTGAAAATGAGTTTTCCGTACATTTGGTTGGAACCGCAACTTATGCTTTAAAGTGGATGTTACGAGCTTGTTGAGTGCCAGCGCCGGGGGCGACTTTTTATTTAGACTTGTGCAAACCCGCAACCGTACGCTGGCCCAAACCGGAAGTACACACACACACACACACAAACACACACACGCACACACACCGAAAGATTAAGGGCAGGGGACAAGGAAGAAGAAAAAAATAGACAACGAGCGTATGAATGAAACAGCTGTGACCATTTCCTTTGCCTGACGGCCTTACGGTTTGTTTTTCGAAACTGACCAAGCCCTGCCCCTGTCCCTGCCCCTTTCCCATCCCCTTTCCCTTTCCCCTCCCCTTCTCCTCTCCCTGCTCACCTTAGCCCATTCCGTGCCCCACTTCAGACAGAGCCCGAATTGAGCTGTAGCTGAGCGCACATTAACACACATTGTGCGTTGTCCTTGTGGCACTTGCTAAAAGCAAAAAAACTCGCTAAGCGCACAGTCGGACGCAACCGACAGTAGCAGACCCTGCAGTGCACTTTTTCACATCAGTCCCTTCTTATTCCTTTTTAAGTAAATTCGATATGCCTATGATAAACAACTACCTGCATACGGACAGACAGACGGATAGACAGATGGAGGTTAAATAGGCTCAGTTTGTCATCCCGATTAAGAGTAGCTATGTATAGCATACTTTGTGGCGTCCACGTCTTCTTCTACACAAACGAGCTATACCCATTTTTACCCATTTGCATTGGGTGCGGGGTATACAAAAAACTGGAAGCTGTTGCAACAAATTCTTATTTTGAAATGCACGTATGTGTATGTGTGCGTAAGGGTTATGCGTGTATATGTGTGCGTGTGTGTGTGTGAGCGGGTGTGTTTGTCCTTTTTACGAAAATCTGATTAAAATATTTGAGTTTGCCTTTTAATGTGATTTTTGAGCATAATAAAAAGCCAAGTTTTACAGAGAAGCAAAAAGTTCAACAAAATCCTTGCCCTTCCTAAGCCCCTCCTCCCACTCAACGTGGCGCCGTGTCCGTTTTTTGGTCACTCCGTCCGGCAAAGGGGTGACTTCCGTATGTCTGTCCTTTTTGCCTACTTACGCGCTGCACTGTGTCTCTTTGTATACCCTAACCAAACATATGACTAGGGTATGCCTGGGCCAGAGAGCAGCTGATGTTGCAGGCTTTGTGAAACAGCGAAGATATGCAACAGACAATTTGACAGACTTGGAGGATGGGAGTTTTTGGCAGGAATTCCCAACGTCTTATGGTTCGCTTTAACGGCATCTTATATGCAATCAATGTAATTGAAAAACATTTTTAAGGGGTATCTTACAAGTCTGGCATTGTTTGGCAAGTGAAATTGTTGCCATTTGTTGCTTGATTTGGGTTCAGTTTGGAATGCTTGAAATAAAACAAAAATAATTTTCATTTAATGAGCAAATACGATGGCCGGAGAGGAGAGAGGGAAAGCGGGTGGAAAACAGGGAGAGAGGAAGAGAGTAAGAGAAATTAGTGAACAAAGGGACTAAATTAATCGATAGATCGCAGGCTTTTGTGGCCCAAACAGCATTTAGGCTTAAAGCCGCTGATCGGGGCATGCACCCAATGAGTCTATCTCACTCCCACATCTCTCCTCGTCTCTCTCTCTCTTCCTCTCTGACGCTGTCCAACTCCATGCTCTGCTCATGTGAACTTAATTAATTAAGGCCCACGGCCAGCAGCTGCTGCAGTGCAAAATAGCCAAAAAAAAAGCTAAAAACGGAAGCAAAAAAAATCAAAACCAGAAATCACTCAAGTGTTCATTAATGCAAATCAGTGCCCATGTCTCTAGTGGGCTGTGTGTGTGTGTGTGTGTGTGTGTGTGTAGAGATGGAAAGAGAGAGAGAGAGAGGGGTGGGAGTTGTGTTTGGGATGAAGGTAGGTTGAGGGTGCAATGTGTCTGTTTATACCCTATAAAAGCCCTCCTTCTTTCATCCGTAATACTGCATCACGAAAAATTGTCCTTGTCCTGAATTTTAAAAAATCTATTTATTTTGAACTCATAAAATGTTCTAACTATTTAAATTATTTTAATGTGTTTTCTATTCAAGGCTGGATTTTCTTTAATATCGATCTCTTTGTTTAAAATTGTATTTCCGTTTTTTTTTTAATTATTATTAAACTATGTGTATTAGAGAATTTTTTAAGAATTTTCATTTATTTTAGAAATTAATTTATTCAATAAATACAATATTATTTTCTTATGAAAGTTAAATTTATTTAAAAACATTTTGAGAAAATCGCAAGCTAATTAAATAATTTCTTGTATTTAAGATAATTTTTTCATAATAATCTCCTCCTAGATTTTTGGATTTGCCCAGAAAATCTAATATTATTATGTACACGTATTATCCATTATTTAATATTGTCAAAAACCCAAATTATTATAAAATTTAGACAATAGCCTAGAATTTCTAATCGATGTTTGATTCATTTAAGATCGATTTGTTTTTTTTTTAGTGTAAATACCTTGGTATTGTGTAGTTTACAGGGTATTTGCCGCTGTACATTGAAGTATCTTGAGCTGTGTTTTCTTTGGCTGCCTTTTTCCTTGACGTTTGTTTGTTAATTTGTGAAAAGTCCCCCTCTCCCTGCCCCTGCCCATGCCCCTCCCCTGGAGGAGTGGAAGAGAGGGAAGGAAGACTCCACTCCGAGTATTGGTTTTGTTTCAAGAGATGCGTAGACCTTGCTGCCTGTGTGACCATGTGGCTGTAATTTGTTGACGTTTGACTTTCTGCGTCTAATTGTGGGCTGCCTACACTCCAAGCCCCCCTCCCCCTTCCCACAACATTCCATTTTCCATTTTCTTGCTTGCCATCGATGGGAAGGGGGCGGGGCAGCCGTTGGTCACTTTGATGTGGCGCTGCTGTGGGAATCGTGTCTGCGTCTCGTGTGTTTTTCCAATATTTAATTTAGTTGTTTATATATTTTTAAATTTTTATTTTAATTTGTATTTTGTGACATTTTTATTTCGTTTTGACAATTTTATTTTGATATTTTTAAGCAGATTTTTTTTAGTATTTTATAGAAATTTTCAATGAAGTTTTCAAATATTATTATTTATTTTTGGCATTTTTTATTAAATCGTTTTATACAAAAATATATTTAATTTATTTATATGACACTTTTATTTATTTTTATGTTTGTGTGTACATATTATTATTATATTTTTTTAAGCATTTATATAATTAATATCAATAATATTTATATGTTGTTAACTATTTATTATAAAAATATTTATGAATTTCGTTGCACATATATAAACATATATTTAATAATAGCTGTACTTTTAATCATTTTATTTGTTTATTTATTTTAATATACACTTGAAAGTACTGAAATTTTTATTGTTTATATATTGTATTATTTTTTTTTTATTTTTTTAGATTTGTATTTTTATTTAAATCCCATTATAGCATCAAGTATAGCTGAATTTTCGCTTGGTTTTTCCCCAGAGACGCGCTAATGAACTGCTCATGCAGCCGCGGGGTGACGGGGGCGGAGAGAGTTGGTGAGGGGCAGAGACTGGACGTGGGAGTGGGAGTGGGAGTCGGAGTTGGAGTGGGCGTGGCAGGGGGAGTGGGAGGATGTGCAGAGATAATGGCTCAGACAAGTTCTTGCTTGGCTTTCAAATGCAAATCTGTTGTAAACACACGCACAGCCTAGAGACACACACACACACACACACACACACACACATACACACACAGACAGACACACGCACACAGATGCAGACGGGGCTAAGACAGAGATTACACTTGCCCCTTAGGCATTTACGGAGCGTAAAGTAAGTGCCAGAAGTGGAATATTAATATCCTCGGACCGCATCTTGGACGCATCTACGGAGAAGCGCAGCGCAGTCATGCGTGACTGCCTCTATCCCCCCTCCCTATGCTTTTCTACTGCCCCCCCCTCCACAGTCTACGAATAGTTGAAAATTCGTTAATGGTCACTGCGTTCCACCAACAACAACGACAACAACAAGTTGGAAATCTAAGGCAAAAGGCGATGCCACAAACACTGCAAATGACTCCCTTCCTTTCCCTCTCTTCCTCTCCCTCTCCTCCCCTCTCTCTCTCTCTCCTCTTTTCCCTCTCTATCCTGCTCTGTCCCACACATATGTGCACATATTTTTGGGGGCAAAGTTAAAGTTCTTAGAAATCCTTGAGTGCACACAAAAACAAATAAACAACGAAATAGACAAACAAAATGCTTTGGCCTCTGGCTTTATGTTCTCTCGCTCGCTCCCTCTCGCTCTCTATCCCTCTCTACCTCTGCCCCGCCCACATGGACGAGTTATGACCGTTTGGGCGCTCGGCCATGTACTGCGGTTAATTTGTGTGCTTAAAAGCGCTTTACGACTTTGTTGCTGCAGTCCAGAAGTTCCTCCAGTTCCGAGGCAGGACAAGAGCCAGAGCCGGAGCCAGAGCCGTAGTTTGAACCGTAGTTTGAACCGTAGTTCGAACCGTAGTTCGTACCGTAGTCGGAGTCGGTCAGCGTTGCCAAATTTATGTGCATTGCAAGTGTCAAACTAATGCTAAACACACACACACCCACTGCAATTTACGCTTGGGAATTTTCAATTTTCTTAGGCGACTCGCACAGTGGTTCAACAACAGCTTCACTTGAAGCGTATCATATAGAGTCATTCCCGCGAATAAATCTTAACCCAAATTTTCCGTGTTCCGGTCTACATAAAAAATTTCATAATCTAATTCAACGTATTTACTGAGATATCAGACTGTGAGATATATCGTAAGCGCCACATTTGCTGCGAATTTCGAACGAGTTCTCGCACAAAAAACGTTCTCCTGAAAATTTTGGGAAGGGCTCGATATTATTGCTAGATATATATTGATAATAAATACAGATCATGAAACGAATACCTTAGAAATTAGAGCGTTTTTACCATATGCTATATGTAGTCATATTTATTGCTGCATACCGTAGGGCGCAGGTTTTCCTTATGTAGCAAAAAACGTGCTCAAAATGTAATTTGCACAACTTGACTTACAGTTTTATAACCAGAACTTGATGGTTAGTGAAATTAAAGCAATTCCAATGTGAAATAAATAGAAATATTTTATTTTATTCAGTTGCAGCCCACTGTGCAAGGGTTGGGGCAATGCAGATGTGCACCCTGGAGACGACACATGAGCATGGATATGCACACGCGTCCAAGACAAAGAGAGAAGGGAGCGAGAGGGACAGGGAGAAAGTGAGAGAGATAGAGAGGCATTTGTCTCGGTCGCACTGCGAGTGAATGAATGGCTTTCAAATTGAAATGCGATTACATGACCAGGACACGCATTTAGAGGCGGCTTAGCAACAACAGAAACAACAGAAGATATGGCAACTCTGGTCAGGTCAAACTGCTGGCCAAGTAGAAGTCGAAGCCGAAGTCCAAGTTGAAGACAAAGTCATAGCCCAAGTCTGAGAAGTGGCGTTTTGTTTTGACTTGTCCTCGTGTCCGGCCTCGACTTCGACTTCCATTCCGGACTGTGGACTACGGCGTACGGCGTACGGCGTAAGGAGTACGGATGGCTGATTCGCTGGCATTTTGGCATTGCAAAGGAAACTTTTATGCCCAGCTGCTTGGGTCAGTCTGGGAGTCTAGCGCGTCTTGTCTCGCTTGAGTTTTAAATTTCATTAGTTTTTAGTTTTATTGCCTCACTGAGAAACTACGAATTGTTTGCCTGCTATGCATACGTATATCAGAGCTTTAATTTATGCTTTAAGACTATTTCAAGCAGCGGAAAGTTTTGTGAAAGCTTCAAAATAAAAACTTAAATATGAAACTTTGCATATAACAACTTTGATGCGAAACCTTAAAATACGGCAGCTTTAAGATAAAAGCTTTTTTAGAAAAGCATTGAGCTTTAAGCTGTTCGTTCTTGTAGATGTTCTTATTCTCAGTCGAAAATCTGAGTGGTTTCAGTAAATTAGATGATTAACAAAATTATGCTTTAAAACAAAAGCTTCTTTGGGACAACCATAGAGCTTTAAAGCAAAAACTTAGCATAGAACTGTAAAAAAAATACAGCCTCAATACAAAATCTTATCCTAAAGGCGCCTAGACCTTTTAAGCATTTTTTAACATAAAAAAGTTACATAACGCAGCTTTAATACGAAAGCTTTATTTATTAAAGTCTACAGCTTTAATGTAGAAGCTCAACTTGGCATATTTATAATATTCTAATTATGAGTTTATACATTTAATATAAAGTCCTAAAACAAATTAATATCATGCTCAAAGTTGATTTTAAAAGTTTAAAAAATAACGATTTGTTTGACAATAATTTAAAATAATTATAATATATTTCGTCAATAAGTCAAAGCATTAATGCAAAAGCTCGGCTTGAAATAAATTGTTTGGCATACAATATTTTGAAAGCTTTAAAATTTATTATTGGCCATGCACAAATAGAAGCGAACTTAATTGGTACATGACAAGCGTTTTAGCGTTTAAAGATATCTCGGCTTTAATGCAAAATTATCTTAAGCGATTGAGGACGAAGAAGAAGAAGAAGAAAAATTGGAAGAGGAAGAAGCGACGTGCATAAATTGAGGGCGTTAGGGCGTCATGATTAAGGGGTTTGCTGTTTGTCGCTTCTAATTTTTTATTTTCTGTTTCATTATTTTCCTTGGTTTTTATTTTCATTTTCATTATGTATTTTCGTGGATTTTTTTCTGCACATTTGGCTGGTATCCCGCGGATACTTCCGCTTAACGGTTACATTTATAATTACATTTTAATTAGATTCATTCGGCTGTAAAGTGTCCCTTTGTGTGATTTCGCCGCCTGGTCGCACTGGTCTGCTTAATGAACGTATCCTTGAAACCGAAAGAGCGTCTCAGCTTCCAGTCTCAATCTCAATCTCAGTTTTTAGTTTTCAGTTAGCAGTCTCGGCCTTAACCCCCTGTTGCCCCACTGTGCACAGTTTGGCCTATCCGCCTTGGCCACAGCTTAGAGCATCCGCGTCTTTTCATTCGATTTCCAATTTGTTGCTTTTTTTGCCCGTTCATCTTTTAAGCATAGTTCATACTCTTCCAGAACTGAGGGTGTATAAGGTTTATTGTGGGTTTCAAGAGAGATGAAATATACTTTAATATGACCACATAATGACTAAATGCCAATATATACGGTCACACTTAACATGAATATATCAAATTGAGCGTAGTTTAAACCTATACCATCTATTATCTATCAATATATGGTCACATTCGGGGTCAATATAAAAATTTTTTTTTGTGTAAATTGTAAAAACCTCCAATTTATTTCAGTGTGACCATATCAAGTAGAATTTCATAAGCATACGTTCATACTTTCATACAATTATGCATAACTTTGTTCCAATGTCTCTCACTTTTCGCAGAACACCAATAGAGCATGCCCCATGCTGTTTAAGGTTAGGGTATTACAATTTCCGCTCATTTTCCCCATCTGGTTTTTGCCATTTTTTGCTTGCTCATTTGGCTCGTTTGGCCTTTTTTACTTCGCTGGCAGCTGCATTTTTAATGACTCTGATTTATTAATGGCGGCCTGGCTGATTAAAGCCTATCCGCTAAGCAATGTTCAGCCTACCCAGAATGTCCTTCCCCTCTCCCCCTTCTCCTTAACAACCATTCAAGTCTCTCAGCCCCTGAGCCAACTTCTAGCATAAATTGGAGCGTCTTCGACCTGACAACGAGCAAGCCAAACAAAACCAAGCGAAACTCTTTCTGTTTTTGTGGGGCTTTATAACCCTATAAATAGAATATACATATATAGATATCTATATCTATATCTATATCTATATCTATATCTATATCTATATGGGTGTGTGTCTATGGCTTTCACAAAATCTCAGCCAACATTCGACGCCGCTTAACTGTTTAATAACTTCTGCTGCTCCGTCTGTTGGTCTTTGCCTATTCGCAGCTTCTAGCCACGATTCCCTTTAGAGATGACAGCGTGATGAACTGAGGCGAAAAACAAAAACAGAAAACAAATATTTTATATACATTTTTAAAAATATTTACACAATATTCTACAAAGCGCAGCAGCAATGCTTCTTCTTACTTTTTGTTTGTAGACGAATACTGTAAAGTTTTTACCATCTGCGATTCTTCTATTCATTATTTTGTAACTATTTGATTTTGAAGCAAATCGGTAATTTTTAAAAAATATCTTTTATATACTTTTTTTAATTAAAAAAACCTGCAATATTGCTTCATTAATAACTTTTGTGTTTATTGAGCGTTTTCAATAAAATTTTCAGCATAGATAAATACAATATTGGAGATAACATATTCCGAATAAAAACTTTCTACGCTCAATATTACATCTATGGAATATTAAAGTTCGAAATGGCTATTTTTGAGATATGTAGATAATAGATAGATTTTACTAGATTTTTCTAAAGTTTTCTCACGAGCTTAGCCAGCGCTGACTGTGATAGACGCCGAGGCAAGGACAAACAGGACAAACAGGACGACGACTTATTGTCTCGTTGGTCCCATGGTCTATGGTCGATGGTCTATGGGAAAGGCTTGGAAGTTCCACGTCGTTGATTTTATTAGTCTCCAGCGAACAATTCGAAAAATTTGTACGCTTTGCCCGAGAAAAATTCGCTTTCTTCTTCTACTTCTGCGATTTTGTTGTTGTTGTTTTTATTTTATTTTTTTCTATTCATGTATTTTGGCATCTCTGCTTACTATTGTGTTGGCTTTTTGGTGGCAAAGACGTGCTCGCTCTCGCTCTCGCTCACACTCTGTGCATCTCACTCTCCATCTGGAATCCAATTCGAGTCGATTTTCTACGGAATTCCCTGGAAGTTGTTGCTGCTTTGGCTTTTGGCGAAAGGATTGCGAATTACGTATTGCAAACTGTATTTTAGCCAGGGGTTAAGGATACAAGCAGAGTTATAGGCGCTCTATCTACGCCTTCGCTACTTGTTCCATGTCTCTCCCTCTCTCTCTCTCTCTCTCTCTCTCTCTCTCTCTCTCTGCGTCTTCTTCTTCGTCTAATGGCAACTTGTTAAATTGTAAAATTGGAAAACAAGTTGTTTTCGTTCCTTTTATTAGGTTGCCGCCTCAATGCACGCGCACACGCCTCTCTCCCTCTCCCTCACTCTCTCTCCCCTCTCTCTCCCTTCATCTCTCCCTCTCTCTGCTTCTCTCCTCAGACATCAATTGCATTAGAGACATTCACATGCCATTCTCTCTCTCTCTCTCTCCATTCTCACAGTCGCGGGATTCTTTCTTCGGATGGCTTTGCCTTAGCCTTAGACACATACTTTATTCTCTCTCACTCTGCTTCTTCATACACAGCGAGAAAAAGTCAAGCACTTGCCAAACTTAATTAACTTGAAATGTATTTGAAATTATTTCAAATATTTCATAATGTACAGCATAATTTCGATCATCCTACATTTATTTGCACATTCAAAATAAATAGTTAAAAAAAAAAAAAATAATAATAATTCCAAATAATCTATAATAATTTTGATTGGATTGATCATTGCAGATAATTGCATATGTTTTTCTATAAAAGATGGTTATGCAAAATATACATCGAAATCTATTATTTTTTTTAGGTTTTTTTATTGATATATTTATTATTATTATTATTGGGAGCTAGTGTACTGCCACCTGAAAGATCCATTTATAGTGTTACTCAAATTTTTTATTTATTTTTACAAGTTTTACAATTTTATGTATAAATTTTGATTTATTTGCTTTATATTATAAAAAATATTTTATTTAAATTTTGATTTGTAAAGTAGTATTTTAGGAATGTTGCAAATTTGTAAGCTTACTTTATAGACGAATTTAAAATGTTGTTTTCTTTTTACTTCATTTTTCTGTTTGTGTACACTTTGTCTACTTTAGCGGCGCGTCTTTTTTGTGCCATGGGCCATTTAGCTTTTACTTTAACCCATGCATTTGCCTATGTGTTCGGTGTGTGGAGAGGAGAGGGAGACAGGGGATAATTCGAGCTGCCCCCAAAATGCAGCAGCTGCGAAATCTTTATAGCCAACTCGTGCAACTTCAGGCGGCATACAAATATTATTCTTCTCAGACAGATTGCATTGTTTCCCATTTGATAAGTTTTGTTTTCAGCTATAAATAAACTAAGGAATGTTATTATCCCAAGCTAAATTCAGCTGCTTTTAAATTGGAAATTTTAAATAATTCTTAGTTTGATTGCTCAATAAACTCAAAGGCGTGAGTTATGGAGTTAGTTTTTAAAGTCAAATAATGATACAAATTTTAAAAACTTTACGAGAAAGATACATTACATTTTTTTTATACTTGAAATTATTTAGTAAAAATATATATTTAATATTTATGTAGTATAACCTAAAAGTATAATAATATATTATTGTTTCTCAAACACTTAAAATAAAACGCACAAAAGTATGCAACAAAAAACGCATATTTATTTTTCTACTCATAGTAAAATGAAAAAACTGCGCATTCTGGAAGCTGCAACATTCGACCGAGGCACAGGCAACACTTTGGGCGATTTCCAACACTTTTAACAAGGGATAACAGCCGAAGTATCTTAAAGCAAGTGCTCAGAGGTCGAGCAACAAAAACATCCAAGTTGCTGTGGCAACTGCAACAGACGCAGCGACAAATTACGCTGAGGAGAAACTTCAAAAGGCGACGGACACTTGTCTTACATATACTTTTTAATTTCAGCTCGATAATGTCAACGATGATGATAGCGATAACGATAATGACGCTAAGCACGAGCTACAGGTCATTCACAGAGGGGAAGGGGACAGGTAGTTGAGACTGTAGTGGGGACAGCAGGTGAAGGAGAAGGAAAAGGGAAGAGGAGAACGAGTCCTTAAAATGCTTAACGCCGTGTTTGATTTCAAAGTATCATTGGAACCCCTTTCAAAGTGCGCAGAACTCTCCCCTACTCCCCCTACCGGCCAACTCAGGATACTTTGTACACAGAGCGAAAAAATCAACTTTAGAATTGAATTGAGATTAATAATTGTAAATATTAAAATACGAAATATAGATATATAAAAGTAATAACAAATACATTATATAAATAAATTATATTTTTAATTTTTAAATTTTTACAATTGTAAAGCGACGTATAATTCGATAACTGAAGGTGAGAAATTCGGGCTCTATGTCTAGAACAAAATTATTTATTTAAATTTATTTTTTATGGTTTGCTGTTACTTTTTATAATAATTTTTATAGTCGGGATTCATATATAATTCATATATGTATATTCCACAACATATTAACAATTGTGTTTTAAATATTAAATTATAGCTTGATATTCAAACCCATTTATTGGGTTCCTAAAATTAAAGTAAGATGAACTTAAAATATGTTGTTTTTACTTTGATTTTATCGCATTAAGTGGAATCTTGAGTTTTATTATGATTAATTGATTGATTGATTGAAATGATTGATTAATGGAAAAATTAATTTTTATTAATTAAAAAATAATAATAAATAATAATAAAAAAAATAATAATAATAATAAACATAAATAATAATTTATATAGTCATTTTATTTAAATTATATTTTTTGAAAATTTATTTCTCATTACCAATTTGTTAAAAAATGTTTGTGTGCTATCAATTTCATTTTAAAATTTCTTGTTCTAAGAACGCGATTTTTTGCTGTGTAGTGAGGCAGGGGGAGAGGGAGAGGGAGGGAAAGGGGTAGGCACTATCAAAGCCAAAGTGTCATAAAACGTCAGCTCTTGTCCTTGCAGGCAGCTTGATGGACTTGGATGCCTTGCCTTCGCTTGTTGCCTCTTGCCGTGGCAAGTAATTAGCTGCCACTTGGAGGAGGCTGAGCAAAGAGACAGAGACAGAGAGATAGAGAGACACTGAGACAGACAGATGGACAAATAAACAAAGCAAAGTGAAAAGTGCAAGAGCGCTAAAAATAAAACTCTGCAGGCTGAGAAAGAGGAAGCTGCAGGCAAGGGGCACGGAGACGGCAACCGCAGGAAGGGGCAAGTGGCAAGTGGCAAGTGGCAAGTGGCAAGTGGCAAAGGGGCAACGGGGAAGGGGGAAGGGGGAAGGACTCTGGTGCGTGCAACGAACTTTTGTGCCTTCGTTTTCATTAATTTGGGATAAATGAAAACCACGAAGCACATGCGTGTCTATGCCTTCCCTTCAATTCCATTCCCTCCCGCCCTGGTTCTCTGCCACAGTTGCCTGTAAAAAGGTTTTTAGCAGGCCCAACTCTTCCCACTCCCCCTTTCCATCCCCCGCCACCGACAACTCTGCTGGCTAACACACAGCATTGATTAAGTCTCAATAATAAAACAAACGAAACGAAATAAAATAAAATAAAATAAAAGCCCCAAGACACACGGATAGCCCCAGCATACAAAAAAAATACCAGCCAAAAACCCCCAAAAAACATACGAAAAAATTCCAATTTGGAGCACTTTAAGCACAGGTCGAAGGCTTCTTTCTATGTGTGTGTTCATGTGTGTGAGTGTGTGTCTATGTGTGTGTGAGTGTCTAGCTTAAAGCGACTGTTTATGAGGCGTGTGTAATTGAAAGCTCGATGGAAAGTCCCGATACCAAGAGAGAGCATAAAGGACACCGTGAGGGAAGAGAAAATGCAAGAAAATAAATTTTAAATTTTTAGTTTGATTCAATGAATTAAAAAAGCTCATAATAATAAAAAAAAAATAAAATAAAATAATACTTTTACTCTTTAGGTTACTCAACTTTAAAAACGTACACCCAATTCACACCATCGATTGAGAATATCATAGTCTAACTGCACGCAAAAAAAAAAAAATTTCAGCTTTACAATTGTGATTTTTGTAGTTTGTAGTTAAAGTGGAAAGGGGTGAAAATATAAAAAAAAACGTTCTCAATGGAGAATCTATACAACAATAAAAATAACGCTTTTAGCTTGCGAAATGATGATCAAGACAGGATAGCCGGAAAAACATTTTAAATACGAATTAAATAAATTAAATTAGGCAAAAGTAAATATATTAAAATAAAATTTGAATAAATAATTTCAGCAAATTTTGAATTAATATTATATATATTAATTATAATAAAATTTTTTAAAATATTTATCGGGCTTACATATCTCCAAATAACAAATTAAATATAGCCCAAAAATATAAGAAAATGCTGCATTAAATTTGGCAAGAACAAAGATGCTTATTCTGAAAATTAAAGGCGTTTTTCTAGCTTTTGGGGTGACGTTTTTTGAGTGTATAAATCAGACAGAGTCGAGGGATGGAGCAACTGCAACCGCCAGAAAGAAGAAAAATGCAAATGAGCGGCATAAAACTAAAAAGCAGGGCCAACAACGGGTTAAGACTCGCAGGCAAATGCAGACAGTGCAAAGATCCTGCTTAATGAAAAGCAGAGCAAGTGACAGAGACAGCATGAGAGTTGGAGAGGGAGTGAGGCAGCATACACCTGGAGAGCACACACACACACACCTACATACACACACGCAGTCTTTCGCTTTCTCTATCATATCTTCCGCTCTTTGTTCGTCTCTGTGCCCTGCTCTGTGCCTTGTCGGCGCTAATCCTCATTTAATTTTAAAGTTCGAAGGTGTTGAAGATAATTTTTGCACCACTTGCCACAGCTACTGCAACAGCAGCAGCAACCACAGCAGCAGCAGCAACAGCAGCAGCAGCAGCAGCAACAGCAGCAGCAGAATTTCTCTCTCGAAACGCATTTATAGAGTGTTCGCACATAAAAATATTTTATGGCGCTTTCCCTCGACATGCGGCAAGGCGAGAAAGGATTGCAGACAAGCCAAGAGCAGCTACACTGCGGAAAAAATCTATTATAAGGAGATATCCAATTTCTATGCATACATATTTCACTTGATTACTCAGCGTACAAAATGTTTTAGTTTAAAATTAGTTTAAAGTAAAGTTTATCGATTAAAAAGAAATTAGGCAATAATTAAAAAAAAATTCTAAAATTTCATTATATTTTTATTTTGGAAAATAAAAAAAAATACTGTAAAAAAAACTTACAGTTTATATAACAAAATAAAAATGCTGTAAAATTTGTGAATTACAAATTACGATTATATAATTAATTAAATAATTATTTCAGTAGTTTATAAATATCCTATAAATCCGATCAATAAATCAGAATTACTTATAAAACTTTTAATTTGCTATACATATTTTTAAAATACAAATATATTAAAAAAAAAAAACAATTTTTTTATAACTAAAAAGATATAATATTATATAGTATTAATAAATAATAAATAATAAAAATTTTGAGTAATTATATTTTTCTGTAAAGCAGAAAAAGTTTTGTTTTCCGCTCGTTGTGCGCTAAAGTGCAACAAAGTCTTATTTATTTATTTTTGCAGTGTACTGCAGAGTCTAAGGTGTAGTTGCCTGGTGGGTGGGGAGGGGTGGGGAGGGGGAACTAAGTGGCGTTACCGTTACCGCACATCGCCAAGAGAGATAAAATAACGGTGCCAGACATTGTCTTATGAATAAATTGTTATGGAAATCGAATTAATGAACGCTGTGGCGCACAATGGAGGCTCCTTGGTCTGCTAACTGCCAGCTGCATGTGTGTGTGTGTGAGAGAGAGAGAGAGAGGGGGAGGGAGGGAGGCAGAAAGTGAGTGTGGCATAGCATGCCAGAGGTTAATACCTGAGCTTATTTGTCTAACTCTTTCGCCTCTCCCCCCTGCGCTGCGTAATTTAATTATGCGTTCACTTTGCCACGCCCCTTCGCCCTCTAACCAACCCATCCCCTGCCCCTTGCCATTCCCTCCAATGTCTGCGCTAAGAAAAGCGCTCTTATCTCCACTGTGGTATCCGTGTGTGTGTGTGTGTAAAAGTCGGCATTAAATTGCAGCATTTAATCGAATTTTCAAGGATGTGTGCCCCCCTCCTTTCTCCTCCCATCTTTTCACCTGCTGCCAAATCCTAAAAGTAACTCATAATATCTAGCTTCAAGCCAAACAGATAAGCACACACACACACACACACACACACACGAACACACATGAAGCTTACATTGTATATACTATACATATGTATCTATATATTCTATCTCATTTTTATTACATTTTCTAATATATGTTTTAATAAATTTCATTTATGAATTACATATTTGATTTTTTCTTAATATTTTTTTTTTTTCATAAAAATTTTTTACAAAAAAAATTTTTTGTTAACGATTTTCAGTTTGATATAGTAGGTCAATAATAAAAGAAAGATTTTTTAAAACAGTTTATAATAAACAAAATAATTCATTTTCATTAAAAATTTTATTTTATAATATGAAAATAAATTATTAAAAATTTTATTTTTTTTTTATATACTATTTTAAAAATTTATTTTATTATTGACCTATAGTATATCAAAATGCAAGTTAGGAGAATCTAAATCCCGAATATGGTGGCTCTTATAGTTGCTGAGATCTAGGTGTTCATACGGACGCACAGACAGACGAACAGCCGGACAGACGGACAGACGCGCGACATATCTCCGCCGAGCCCAAAATGTCATAGCTCCGCGCGGAGATATGTCGTTTTCAAAGCGACATATCTCCGCCGAACCCAAAATGTCATAGCTCTGCGCGGAGATATGTCGTTTTCAAAGCGACATATCTCCGCCGAGCCCAAAATGTCATAGCTCCGCGCGGAGATATGTCGTTTTCAAAGCGACATATCTCCGCCGAGCCCAAAATGTCATAGCTCTGCGCGGAGATATGTCGTTTTCAAAGCGACATATCTCCGCCGAGCCCAAAACGACATATCTCCACCGAGCCCAAAACGACATAGCTCCGCGCGGAGCTATATCGACTCGGCTTGTCGTCCTGATCAAGAATATATATACTTTATGGGTCGTGCAACGCCTCCTTCTGGGTGTTACACACATTTCCTCTTTGCACTAAGTTAATAGACCCTTTTTACTTGTTTAAAGTAAAGGGTCTAAACAGTTTCGTCATCGCTCTGGCAACCCAGCTAGCTGTTGCTTGTGGGAAAAATGTTCAAAAAACAGCTAGAAAATAGCTTAAAGCATAATTTCACACAGGCACAGGCAGTTACGTGGCCCATCAGCCCATCAGCCACGCCCACAACAAATTAGGTACGGCCAAGAACAACAACGAGAGGCGGCTGCAAGTGCCTGGCACCGTCTGCAGCTCTGCCACGCCCACTCATCCCATCGGCCCCAGCCCCTTGGACACTTTATTGCGCCTGTCGATTGCATTTTGACTGCAGCGGGCAAAACACTTTGCCAAATTGGCCAAGAAATGCCGCCAAGTCAATAATAATAACAATAACAACGTTGCTTGGCTCTAATGCCTGCACCGGCAGCGCCTTTCAGGGTCAATGCAGTTTGTGCAATCCCAAATAATTTCAATAAACTTTATTTTGGATTCCGCACTCCTAATGAAAAGTTAGAGGTATATGAACATAATATATCTCAATCCTATATAAACCTGCACTTGAAAATTCGACCAAAAAAATAATCTTGTAATGATAAAAAAAAAACCAGGAAATTTTTGAAATGAGAATACAAATTAGAGTATTTTTACTTATCGAGCCCTTCCCACGTAAAAATCGTAAGCGACAAAAGCGAATTTTGCAGGAGAACGATTTTTTCGCGAGAACGCTTTTAAAATTCGCAGCAAATGTGGCACTTACGATACAGGCTGATATCTCAGTAAATTCGTAGAATTAGATTATGGAATTTTTTGTGTCGATGAATATTTTATATTATATAATAAAGTTTACATAAGCTTAAATCTGGAGGTTTTTACTAACTTGTATAAGTTATAAGTTCTGTCACATCAGCTTTGGTCTAACCCTTTCGGAACCATACGTCCCATTAGTCATGCTGACTTCTTCAGTTGTTGGGATAATACGTTGCAGAAAATACGGATTGGATTGAAAGATTCGGTATAAAAAGGTGATTTAAAGATTTACGAGTACATCATTTTTGGAACCATTATTTTTTGAGCTCCATTTCTGTCTTGGATTTAGAAATACAACACCGTGCGAAAGGCTTAAAGGTTTCAAGAACGAAATTCTTGATTAAGGGATATATTAGTTTTCGTTATAGTTTTGGTTATCTAAACAGAATACTCATTTTAAATGTCGGTTGCCTCCGACTGAGCTGGGCTCTGTTGTTTTACCGTGCCAGTTCTTAGTGCCGACTTGAGTTGTAGTTGTCGTTGTAGTTACCGACTGCAGTAAATACTCTTTCTCTTTTCTTTCCTTCCCCTTTCCATCACCCTTACACTATTTAGCCACGGGCTGGTATTTGATTTGTTTGCCTTTTGCCCTTGCGTTTCGTTTTCTTTGACTTTTTTCGTTTGCTCAAAATTAAATTAAATTAAAATAAACGAAACCAAAGCAAAAATGAAAACAAATCAAACGAAACTACAAAAACTTGCCTGTCACTGGCTTCGTCAGCGTTCCCTTCTGTTTCCCTGGCCCCCGATTCCTATCCCCTTTGCAATATCCGTTGTATCCTTTCGTTTTTGATTTTATCCCTTGAGCATATTTCTCTTTCCAATTTGCGAAATTCCCATGCTGTCAGATTTGTGCACTAATCGTGTGTTGAGCAACTATTTCGCATAGTTGGGCTACTAAAAAGTTCCACTCTTTAGTTTTCACTTATTATGATATTGTATAGTATAGGATGGAATTATACTTATGATTCACTCGTTAGTAAACTCTCGTGTTTGTTCTTTTTGACTCGATTCTATCACTCGCTCGTGCTGTGGACTCACCGAATGCTCAACTCGTTAGTAACAGCGAGTAATTTGCACAAGTAACACCAGCGAGTAATAATAGCGAAAGTAACGAGCAAAATAGGAAACACTAGATTGAAAGTAATAGCGATTAAAATTTTAACAAGTGCGCTCAACGAATGATTTCGGCGAGTAGAGCAATACTTGTTAGCTAATCGAAGAAAACCTTTAGTAACGAAAGACAATGCCTTTAAGCAAAACATTAAGTCCTTCGTCCACTTATCTCGATACTAGGTCGTCACTCGCCACTCGTCACTCGCTCGTTCATTGTTCACACGTCATACAGACTGAAGCAGGAGCACATGCATTAACAATAACGAACATGCTACATGATGCCCATAACATACAACAGATTCAGAGTTAAGGGTCTGAGTGAGGGTCCCGAAACTAGAACTGGGTCTGGGTCGGGGTCCATTTGACGGCGCCAGCTACAGCAGCTGAGGCTGAAGCTGTAACAGAAACAGAAACCGTAACAGAAACAGGCAGCACAGTGGCCAACGCGACATCCGCTTCCTGTTCCTGGGTATAGCTGACTGGCGTGCCATTTTTTTTTTGTCTTTTGGGTTGAGCTTTTGAAGCCTTTTCACAGCATTGGACAAAAGAAATGCTGACAATGTCTGCCTGTCCAGGTTTGTGTTCCGCTATTTTTCTTTCTTCTCTTTGCAGTCGTTTGTTTTCACTGGCTTTCTTTTTTTTCGCCCCTTTTTACTGTGTGTTGTTTTCTGCTCTTTTGTGTGATGCTTTTATGTGGCCCATTGGCCAGGCAGACGGTTGAATGATGTTGTTACCACTGAAATTCCACGCACCACACACCACACACCAAACAAACCCACACTCGCCCAACAAGTATTACAAATTTCAATTAGCGACATGTGTGCGGCAGTGTGAGTTCTTAAAGTCAACTGTAAGCTGTAAGTGCTGCCAGATTGAATTTATTTTATTGACGAGTACATGCAATTGCAGCCACTCGTTACTTTTCATTATTCCGATGTCATGCTGTTGATTGCTTAATGTTTTCATAACTCTCTCCATATACTTAACACCATATACGCGTTGTCTCTCGTTACCTAAGGTTTTCTTGTGTTAGCAGACAAATATTGCTCTGCTTGTTCGTTATCACGTACTCATCAAATTTATTCGTTAAGATTTTAATTGCCATTTACTTTTAAATCTAGTCTTGCCTATTTTGTTCGTTTTATTCGCTATAATTACTCGCCGGTGTTACTTGTTCAAATTACTCGCAGGTATTACACACTGTTACTCGATATCGTTATCCTACAATACATTCGTCTCTTTATTGTTCACATCTACTTTGTCTTCATGGCTATTGAGTTTGCTTGTCTCCTACTTTACTGCTCGCTGTTCTTATTCGCCAATGTTGCTCGCTAGTTTAATTACTCACACTCGTTACTTTTTCAAACACACCGCAATCTTTTCTATGCTTCCTTAGTCTAGCATGCTTTTTTATAAGTTTACTCGCTGCTGCTTGCAATCGCCAACGAGTCTCTCGCTGCTCCTGCACTCGTTATACCAGGCATAACTTGCAATTCCACATGTGATTAATGTTAATGCTTATTTATTTCTTCGCTGGGAAGTTTATGCATTTATGCCTTTACGAAATGTTTAATTTATAGAAAGCAAAAAAGCAGTCCAAGAAATAATACCACAAATTTTAATGCACTTCGGCTCGAGCACAGCAAGAGCTGGAGCTGAGCACAGCGGGAGCGCGATAGACAAACAAAAACAGGAAAAAAAACGGACGAGAGCTTGGCTAAATGGGAAAAACAAAAACGTATTTACCTCAAATTAAACATTATTATGCCGAGGTCGAGTTGGGAGAGAACCAGCGAGAAGGGGGAAGAAGTGTATGGGAATGGCACTGCGACTACGGCTGCTGGTCATTTTGAGGGCAGCCGCAGGTGGCGACCACAGGCATAATACACACACACTCACACACACACACACACACACACACACACACACACACACACACACACACACACACACTCACACACTCGTTGGAGTTGACCGCAGTAAATCACGCCGTTAAATGGCGGAGAACGCTGTGCAGGCGTGCTGCTTTGCCCCCTCCACAGAGGCATACAGCTCTCGCTACGAGCTGCTGCCTTTGCTCCTACACAGCGAGAAAAACGGTGCAATAAATTTAAACTTAACTTGAAATGCCAACCAAAAATTCGAGAGTGTATGTTTTAATAGAGGTATTTAAACTCTTAATGCTTGTATTTCAAAATTTTCAATTCTAGTAACTGAAATAAAGAAATGGATAAAAGCAGATTTTTCTTAGATTAAGCAATGTAATTATAATTTTAAAATTAAATTGTAATGAAAAAAATAAAAGGAATTTAAAATATGTATTTATAAAAAACAATGCACTGCAAAAAGCTATACCTTTCATTTTATTGTATTTTGTTTTTAAGTTCATCAACAAAAAAAATTTTTTATTTCAATTTTTCTCTATTTTTAATAAAATTTTCTCTTGCTTTTCGCTTGCTTAACTTTAGTATTATTGTGCTTAGTTGGAAGTGTCTTGAGTTTTTCTCGCTGTGTAGCCAACACGTGCTAGCCTTTGGGTTCGCTGTGCACTTGGCCCAGGCGCTTGCCCCTTATGCCGCTGGTCAGCGAGGCGTATGCGGATGCGGATGTGAAATGGCGAATAGCGAATGGCGAATGCGGATGCGGACGCGAGTGTCGAGTGTTGACGCAAATGTGTGCTTTGGGCGGGTCAGTCGCAGCCTTAATGACATTGCCACACACACAATGACCAGTGCCCCCTCTCCCCTCCCCTCTCCCTCCTCTCTCATACGCCCCTGCTCCCGCTGCTCCCCCTCCCTAGGCACATGAGAGTTTATTTTGTAATTAACGCCTGGTCTGCCGCCTGTTGCGCCTCCTGCACCTAAGGCCAGTGGGGTGCGCTTGTTAATGACGTGTGTGTCACACACACACTCACATACACACTCCCACACTCACACACACTGGCCATTTTTAGCCCGAGTTCACAGGCGCTGTCAACACCTTGGCACAATTGCACAGCGAACAAAGCTTGGAAAATTAGAACATTAAATTAGGTATATGTTTTATTTTGGCTTACAAAATTGTTTTACAAATTTGCTAACATAATTAAAAGGGTTATTGATTTAATAAATTCATAATAATGCCAAATATTCCTAGAACTTTGATGTATCACAGCTCTTCTAATTAAAAACCGATTTTGATGAAATTAACATAAATGACAGACACTGATAATCTCTACAAATTACAGACTACAGAAACTATCTAGTTAGTTGCATTGTAGGCGTAAGGGGCGTGGCATGCAACATTGATACAAAGCTGAAGTGCAATGCACTAGCTGATTTCTTACAGTGTGTCGGCCTCCAGCGTCAACATCATTTGTAGTCCTTGTGCTCGTTGTTGTCGCTGCCTCTGCGAGTTAATTTGCGGCATATGAACTGTGCGCTTGAAATGAATTGAATGGGGACAAAGAGCGGGAGAGGGGGAAGTGTGGGGCATGAGTGCATAGTGTGAGAGGTGTGAACTGTGTGTGTGTGTGTGTGTTAGCTGACGGGGCGGCAACTGTTGCTGTTGCTGCCGCGTAGTTGCTGCTGCTGTCTGCAATGCCGCCGCCAACAGGTGTAAATGTGAATTAATTAACCGCAAACACTATAAACAACGCCTACACACAGACGCTCAAAGAGAGAGAGAAAGTGAGGGAGAGAGAGAGAGAGAAAGAGAATGGGAGAGAGAGAGAGAGAGAGAGAGAGGAAGAGTAAGAGGGAGGGAGAGAGTGTGCTAAGCACAAGTGTTGCTGCTGTGTTGTTGCTGTTGGTGTTGCTGCTGTGCTGTTGCTGCTGCTGCCGTTTACAAATTGGCTTGACGTTTTGCTAAATTGAAATGAAATTCATTATGCTTTTGTAGGCAACTCGCGTGCGCTCAAATTGCCAGCAACAACAACAGCAGCAGCAGCAGCATCAGCAACATGCACGCCAACAATATGTCTCAAAAACCTGCACAGCCAAAAAGAAATCAAGTGAATATTATGATGATGGCACAGCAGCCGCTACACTGAGAGAACAGTTCTACATCATTGCCAATCCAATTCAAAATTTTTACTAACAAATAAAACAAAATATTATTATAGTATATTATATAATAAACTGTATTGAATAAATTAATAAATTGTAATATATAAAATAATAAATTGTAATAAACAAAATAATAAATTGTAATAATTAAATGTAAAGCATAATAAATTGACATATTAATTTATCTTTCAGTAAATTAATGTATATTGTTGTTTGAATATTAATTTTTGTTATTTTCTTATTTGTTTTAATTTATTTATTTAATTTACATTAATTATTTTATTTTGAATGGTATCGTTTTACAAAGTTATTAATATCAATATTTAGAACTTGAACGTAGTTGTTGCTTGTCCAAAGATTATCTCAAGATTCTTTTATATATTTATACCCTGTACCCATTAAAAAATTGGAAAAAACAAGACCAATAATTTAATTCTAATTTGCCCGTTATTAATTTGGCTTATTTATTATATTATTTTAATTGTTTTTGTTTTAATTTTAATTTTTTACGTTTTCTTATAAACTAAAAAAATTTATTTTTTTTAAACATGTATTAAAAAAGATTTATAAATGTGGATTCGAAATAAAAATAATTGCAAATCAAAGTGGCAAAAAAAGAAGTGTGATTTTTTCTGAGTGCAGGCAAGGCAGCTGAAGCAGTGGCGTGTCGCTGGAGGGGGTTACAGGGGGGGCAGCTGTTGTTGTTTGGCTTTTGTGCTGTGACTCGCCTCGATTTCAAGTCAATTCAAATCAAATCATTTGGAAGCAAATCATTTGATATGTTGCGGCAATTGACAAACTCCAAATGTGAGCAGTCAAGGTGGGCAGGGGCTGAAGAGGGATAGGGGGTAGAGGGTAAGGGGGGTAGGGGGGGTGGCATTGCACACATTTACAATTGCTCAATTCAATTTCCGTTCGAGTGCGTCTGAGTCAGAGCAGCAGAGCAACTTGATCTCTGGCTGATGGCGCGCCAAACTGTCGCACGACAAAATGCCAAATGGCAAAATGGCAAATGGCGAAATGGCAAATGGCGAAATGGCAAATGGCAAACGGCAAAATGGCAAACGGCATAACGGTAAATGCTTTAACGGTAAACGATTCCAGCAAACGGCGTCTAAAACGCAGCCAAACGTTGTCGCGCCTTCAGCCGCGGCTCCGACACAGGTGAATGACTTTAATGTGCGGGATTACACCAGGACATGGCCAAATCCGTCTAGGCCTCATCGTCATGCCCCCCGCCCCCATCGTCATGCCCCGATCCATCCACTCGTTAGGCAATTGTACTTGATTTGCTACTTATTGAAATCAAATAGGCATTGAAATTGCCTCTGCCTGGCGCTACCTGCCATGCCCTAACCAAAGCGGGCTCTTCAGTTAACTTAAACTTATATGTATAATTTTTTTTATTTATTTATTTGTCAATTTAATTTTTATTTATTTATTTATCATTTTATTTATTTGTATTTTTTATTTATATTTTTATGTATTAATTATTAATAGAGATTATCGGCTGCTTTATTTATTAACATTTTAATTTAAATACAATTTACAGTTTTAAAATTTAGTAATAATAGATTCTGAGAGTTCATAAATTAAAATTAAACTAAAAACATTAATTCATTACAAAATTGAATTCATAAATTACAATTAAATTAAAAACATTAACTTCTTACAAAATTGAATTCATAAATACTACAAATTAATTTAAAAAGTGAATTCAAAAATTAAAATTAAATTAAAAACATTAACTCTTTACAAAATTAAATTCATGAATTAAAATTACAGTTTTAATCTTAAGTTTATTTATTAACTAAAATTTTATTTCCTTATTAAGTTTTTACAATGGATACATTTTATTTACTGCACAATTACATTTTAAAAACAATTAAAAATATTTGAATTTTTCAAGATCTCACAAAAAAAATTTTATCCAAATAAAAATTATATTTTTAAGCATTTGTAAAATAAAAATTAAAATAAAATGAAATAATAAAATATTATATTTAAATTAGAATTACATTTTGTAAATATTTTAAAAAATATTTAAATTGTACTAATCTAAAATTTAATAATAATTTAACAAGTGAAAGTTGCTATAAATTTAAAGTTCTCATTTTTTTTTTTTGAATTCTCAGGGTATTCCGAATTCGATTAGATTATGGGCTATGCCAGCCTTTAATCGTTGGGCCCCGTTTTTATTATTGCCCCGCCCACCACGCCCCCAGCGCCTGGCCCACTGCGTGCTGCGTTATTTTTATTATTGGATAACATTGCCCGATTACGCGCACTTGAATCGATTTATTGTTATTGAAGAGCAGAGCCAAGCAATACAATTTTCCAGCCATAATTACAAGTGCCTGGCATTTGTCTTAATACAGGTGAAGTGGCAGGAGTGGGAGAAGAAGAGGAAGATGAAGAGGGGTAGAAAGAGGAAGAGCAAGCAGAAGAGGAAGTAGAAGAAGATATTATATTGGGTAAAACATGAGCGTGATTTTGGGCTTTTGTCTTGTACTGTTGGCTATTTTTGGCTAGACTTTTGCTTGAATTTTCCATTTCGTTTTGTTTGCGCTTTCGCTTATTATTTAATTATTTGCTCATGGCAATTCCTGTGCGGCTTTTTCTATGCTTTAATTTCATTTCGTTGCCGCTGCCAACCACAGAAATTGCCCCTCCCTCCCTTTCGATTGCCACGCCCCCCACCACCATTCCCTTGGCTGTGGCAATCACATTTCAGTTCATCATTAGCGCAGACATTGACAGCGACGTGGCTGAGCTTTGAGATGAGTTGGAGTTGGAGTTGAAGTCGGGAAAGTCGCAAAAGTCGGGGAAATCGGAAAAGTCAGGGGGGTGGGTGGGGGGTGGAAACCCTCATCATAGTTTCGCAATTATGAGTTTGGTCTGTAAGTGAAAGGGGGCATCAGGCCCTCACCTTCAGCCTCGCCGCGCCTCCGCTCAATCAATCATAATTAGTGTGAATTGCAATTATTGTTGCATAGTTTTGCCAGCAAATTGCAACTGACATGCGGACCTAATAATGTCCCGGCCTAAATGGAGCGCCCTCCCGAAATTATTTGACACGCTTCCAGCATTATTTATGCTTGCTATGGCCCAAATATTAGCCGCTCTATCTAAATATATCCCGCTAAACATGACAGACTTCCACTATTTGCACATATCGCTAGCAATATTTGCGTGGCAGAAAAGATTCATTTGAAGATTTATCTTAAATTATTATCTTATTTATTATTATTTATTTAACATATTTCTTTATAGAATATCAATTAGGGAGGTCTATAAATTAAAGTTATGAATTGAAAGTCTGTCAATTGAATTAATTTGAATTTATGCAATTTTCAAATCAATTTTAGATTTCAGATTGGATTTTTTTTTTAGATTAGATGATTATACTCTTCTCTCTTTGCACTTCTCTTTTTCATGAATATATCCGTCGAGTTCTAATCGACTTGTGATTAAATTAAAACCGTAATTATGTTACAGACATATAAGAACTTAGGAACCATTTTTAATAGGCAAAAGAATTGCTGCAAAATGCTGCTTTAAAATATTTTCAAAGTATTTATTTCGCTTTTTAACAAAGTGGAGCTCAGCTGGTTGTACGGGTCTCGGGTCTCAGGACTCTGGACTCTGGACTCGGGATTCAGGACTCGACTGATACTGTTAATACTTGGTATGCAAATTTGATTTGTTGTTCTACCGGTCGCCGTACGTGAGAGCGTCCATTGCCCCCGAGGAGCATCCGAACAGCTTCTAACCCCAACCTGGCAAACAAAAAAGTAAAAAAAAAAGGATTCCGAACCGAAACAGGGCTAAGAACACTAAAGACCAAAGACTAAGGACGCTGGCAGGATGGAAGGGGGGCGATGGCTTGTGCACTTTGTAACTGGTTGTGTAAACACTCCAAAGAAAGCTGAAGCGCTCTGAGAAACTGAGAACCGAGAACTGAGCACTGCGAATCGAGAGCTAGCAATGCCACGTACAGGGGGAGAATATAGGATAAAAAAAAAAAACACAAAAAAAAAGGGCAGCGACAACGACGAAAGGGTCAGGATTGTCAGTCAGTTAAGGACGAGCGGACTAAAGGGTGTTAGGCAGGAGACCCATAGACCTGGCCATGGAGAGACCTCTGAGAACTGGAAGCTGGGAGCTGGGAGCTGGGAGCTGGACAGTGAAGGCATCACATGACGCGGCTGCCTCGGTATTCAACTTGTCGTGGTAATTGCGTAGCATTTCCATAGATTAAGGGATTTACTCAACTGCTTTCGCTTCGACGTCACCGATACCCGAAGAGCGACCCAAAGACAAAGCAGCAAAAACTGAAACCAAAGTAAAGAAATTTTCGGCACGCACCAACAAAAAATACCAGTTAGGTCTATAGTCGGACGTAACAGACAGTCAGAGACTATAAATTATGTTGAGCAAATGGTCTGTTGCATATCTTTGCTGTTTCGCTGCCTTTTCGTTCGTAATGTGATTTGCAGCTTCGATGAGAAATGCAACAAGCTACTTAGAAGTCATATTACAAGTCTGGGTCTAACTATTAGAAAGGGGGAGATATATAAAATGCAATAAATACTTGATCTACTTACTGTATAGGAAAACCCATATACCAAAAAAATAGTGTTTCTAGCTCTTATGGTTTTTGAAAGCTACGTGTTCATACGGACAGTCGGACAGACAGATAGTCGCACAGTCGGGCAGCCGGACAGTTGGACAGCCGGACAGCCGGACAGTCGGACAGACGAACAGACGGACAATCGGAAACTCGGACAGACGGACACTCGGACAGACGGACAATCAATCAAATGGACAGTCGGACAGCCGAAAGGATAGAGGAACATATCGTCATTCTAATTAAGAATATATACACTTTATGGAATCTACCACGCCTTCTACTGCCCATTTCACACATTTACCATTTGCACTAACTTATCATATCATTTTGTACCTTTTCAAAGTACAGGGTCTAGAAAAACGAAAAAAAAAGATGAGAAAAAAGGAAGCTAGAGTCGGGAAAAAAATGCTCAAGTGTAGTAAAACGCTTGTGTTAAATACTTTTATTGAGATGGTAAGCCTTTTTATTAGCTCAGACCTAAATAAACAAGCTGAAGCGAGCGCCCTTTACCTCCCGCCTCCTCCGCCTCACAGCAGCCTCATCAAAATGGGGGTAAAAACTGGAAAGTCGCAATTTCAGGGCAGGGGCCGTGTGGCTTTTATCTGTCTAAAGGGACAGCGGATGGGGTCTGGGGATCCGTTGGAGGTCGTTGTCGCCGTTTAACATACTTTAAGCATGTTTTTGCAGCCCGAAATAAACATTAAACAGTTAAACACAACAGCAAAAGCCCAACAAATGAGCTGAATTCTACGAAATTAAGCAACAAAAAAAAAAAACGAAAAATAAACAAAAAGCTTAAATGACAACAACAAAAAATCCAATTGTACGCTATAAAGATGAGATTGACACTTGAGTAGCCGTAGCCGAATGATTCTAAAACGATTAGCAGCTCTTAAGCGAGACTATAAATGCGATATTACAGCACCTGTAACTGAGCTATCCGAATTCCATCAAGGCGACATTTTGTAGAGTTTTCGTTGGGTTTTCCTTAAAATAAAGCGTAAATCCTTTCTCTTTTCTCTTCACTCTCTTAAATGTATATTCGTAGTTTGCCTTATTCATCCGAGCAATTGAGAGTTTTTAAATTAAATGCAGTTTGTTTGAGTATTAAATTCAATTTAGTTTGGCTAAGCTTTATCGTGAGCTAGGGTATTAGCTGTATTATTCAAGCTACTCTAAATTTAATTTTTAATTCGAATAGCAACAATATTCCATTAAAAATATATTGTAAATTTAAACTATAACTCATTTGTCTTGATATATTATTTCAGTTTGTCTTTCAATTGAAATAAAACATATATAAAATAACATAGAAATTTGTATTAAAGACTATTTGTATTTTATTTCACTAATAGCATTACGTTAGTTTATATTTTTCATCCAAAATTCTACATTAGGCTAACGAACACTTGTGAAGATTTACAGAGCTTATAAGAAACTATAGCATACTTTGTAGCAGCAGCGATTACAGTTATTCATAAAAATCTAATATTATAAAAATAATTGATTTTAAAAAATAGTTAATTTAAGCACACAGCTTAACTGTGGCTGCTTTTAATTTTAATGCCTGTTGGATTAAAAGTATTTTTCCAACTGTTTTAATTTGGTAGCGATTTTGATTTTATTGCTGCGCTTTCACTCAGACTCACACTCACACTCATACACTCCCACCCACACTCGCACTCACTTTATACGCCATTATTCATTTGTGTTGTCTGTCGATCGGTTTATGTTTATGGAGAGAGCTTTTAGGTCTTAGATGCGAAGCCAGTGCGAAGGCGGCAACAACAACACGCGCGCATTTAAATCAAATTTGAAACTGTGATGGTGTGTGTGTGTGTGTGTGTGCACAGTCAGAGAGAAAAGTCATAAAGTGTTGTTTAATGGCATTTTTCATCCATTACTTACCGTTATTATGCTAATGAGGTCGTTACGCGTATTTGTGTGTATATTTTATTTATATTGGATTGTGCGTGAGTCTGACACAGTCGAGCAAACACACATACACACCCATACAGGCATAGCGGCACATACGATACCCCACACACACACAGGCACATAAAATAAATGCCATGCCTACATATACATATATAGACATCAGCAGCAACAAATCTGCATACATCTTGTTGGCACACAAACAACAATAACAACAGCAACAACAACAGCGCTCTAGGCGGCACTAAGTCTGCCCGTGTGTGTGTGTGTGTGTGTGTGTGCGTGCCCAGCAGTTATTGTGTATGAGTTTGTGGCTAATTGAGAGACTTGCTGCCATTTGCTCAATTTCTATAGCATAACTTTCTGCGCTGCGCTTTAAATGTCCGCGTTGCCAATTAGCTGACATGAAGTGCGCGGCGTTGCCAATCGCCTGCCAGCCAACAGCATAATATTTTAAATATTTATTAAAAGCTGTCGGCAGTGAAATTTACAATCAATGTAAAATGTATAAAAATTAATTATGCATTTATGCAGATTATATATTAAATGTTTAAAATTAAAATAAGTTATGTATGTATGACGCGTTGCCAATTTATTTGATACTGCCAATTACCCATTGCGTTGCCAATCACTTGTCAATAAATATTGAATTTTCTTAAGAACTTATTAAAATTAATTAAAATTTAAAATGCCAAACATTTTAAAATAACAATAATATTTAAATTGGGATTTCCTGAGTTTTCCTTAATTCCTGTAGATATTTTATTTAAAATTTTTATTTTATTTTTTAACCGGATTTAAACACAAATTACATTATAGCCTTATTTCACACTTGTCTATTGCATTTTGAATCTGTTCGACAGCTGCATTAAATAAATAAATACATTCAGCTATAGAGATTATAAATTTAAAAAATATATATTTTGTGTTTTTTTTTAAATAAATGAAAGTATATGCCAATTACGGCTGCGTTGCCAATACACATGTCATTCAGCGAATGTCTGTGATTAGCATAAGCTGTAAGCAAGCAACGAGCACGCAACTACAACAACAATAACAACAACAACAGCAGCAATAACAACAGTCATAACAACAACGGCTAATTGAGCGGTCTGGCTGCCATTTGATAAATTTCTGTAGCATAATTTTGTGCGCTGCGCTTTAAATGCGCGCTTTAACGAGCCGCGCTGCCAACAACCTACACGCACGTTGTCTATTAAGACTGTTTTTGTTAGCTGTTGTTGTTGTTGTTGTTGTTTGCTGCATGAAGTTGATATGAACTGTTGTTGGCCAAGGCCCAGCGGCGAAAGCAGCCGCGTTATGGCAGAGGAGAGCGGGAAGAGGAGAGCGGGAAGAAGAAGCAGCAGAAGAAGACGAGCAGCAAATGCGAAATGCAAACAGCGCTAAGCAGTCGCAGAGGCGCTGCAGCAGTGGCGGGGGTGGGTCTAGAGATGGTGGGGGAAGGGGGGTCAGTGGTTACTAGTCGGCGACAGGAACCGCATTGGCAGAAGGGGGCGTGGCACGGGGGGCGGCGGCAGCAAACTTTTCCTTCTGAATACGTAAAATGTTTTGGTAAATGTGTCCCAAATGTCGTTGACGAACACTGTGGCAGGAGGGCTGGGGCGGGGGTGTGGAGTGACGGGAGAGAGGGGAGAGAGGGAAGGGGCAAGGCACCGCAAACGATTTGCACGCAGTGGAAAGCGGAGCGGGGCTGGAGGTGGGGAGGTTGAGGCCAGAAGCAGAAAGACGGTATGATTCTCGCGACATTTCATTCGATTCGTGGCTAAATAACTTGGTTTGCCAAAACGCCAACGGGGCGCACAGTGTGCAGGGGCGGGGGGTGGGCTGTGGCACCAGGGGTTGGGGTGGCAGTATTGGAAGGGGCAGGGAGGAGAGGTAAAGGCACAGTCAACAGTTTAGCAAACGTTAGACAACAGAGCCACGGCACTGCGACTGCGATTGGGATTGGGATTCAGACTTGGGACTTGGACTTGGACTTGGTCTGAGCATGCAGCTAAGGCAGGACACATAGACTACACTGCAAAAAATATTTATAGCGAATTAATATAATATTTTTAAGCAGCACCAAAAATTTCCATATTCATTAATAAGTAAAAAACTCTAAAACCTGTTAGAAAACAAATGGAATTCAAGTTAATAACCTTTGACTAACATTAATTTATTTATTTATTTTATGTCAACTTGTGTCAGTCGACACAGAAAATTAAAAATTCAAATTAATTAATAAATTAAATTAGATTAAAAGTATATTATAATGTGAAAGATAGATAATTAGTTAAAAGTAATGAAAATAATTTTTGGGTTTCAATTAACTTTTAAAAGAACACTTCAATTGCACTTTAATTTCTTAAATTTTTAAATTACATTACATTTAATTTTTAACAAAATTGAAATTTAAGTTATCTTGGAAAATATATCAAATAATTTAAAGACAAAATTGAAAACCAAAGTTTAAATTAACTATTGAATAAAATTTGAATAGTAATTAAAGGCAATAATATACACCAAAATATAAAAAATTAAATAAAGTAATCTAAAGTATTTTTTAATTTTTTTTAACAAAATAACTTGATTACTTTAATTCTTTGGTGAAGTTTGATATATGTGTCTATATAAAATATATATTTTATATATATATATATTTGAATTAAATCTTAACAGAAATACTAAGAATAATTTGAGTAATCTACAAAATTAAATCTAAATAAGGTTATAATAGCCTAACGTAACCTAACAGCCTAACATTCTAGTGTAACATAACGTAAGTTTTAAATAAAATTTAAACAAAAATTACTAAATAATTTGAAACAATCTTAGTTAAAATTCAAAGTGTTAAAAAATTTAGTTAGGCATTTTTCTTAGTGTACGAAGCATAAGAAAGAGAGAGACCATATAAATATAGGGAGAGAAGAGAGAGAGAGAGAGAGAGAGAGAGAGCGCCAGAGACCGCGCTCTGCGGTCGGCTGGTCGGTTGCGGTTCCTGCTCCTGCTGCTGCTCCTGCTCCTGTTCCTGCTCCTGCTCCTGTTTCTGTTCCTGTTGTTGTTGTCTACTGCAGCTGTTCGGATTGTTGCGCCTTTCTGGTAGGGGTAGGGCGCAGGACAGGCGCTGGAGCTCGGGTGTTTATGCCAGGCATACAGTCGAGAACTGCTGGAAACTTCCCAAGGCAGCGAGAAGTGGTAAGGAGAGGAGATGGGTACGGGGACGGTACTTCTTAAGCGCTTTCTTGTCCTGCGGTGGTCGTTTGTTTGTCGTGCACATAAATCCTGGCGCTAGTTGTCCCAAAGGCACTGCCACTGGCAGCCCACGGTGACAGCCCGGCCACCCGGCCCCCTTCCCCTCTTCCCACCTTCCCACCTTCCCCCAGCCGCCCCCTGTTCACTCAAGCCACTTACAACCACCTGCCCGGCCAGTGTCACAGCTCAGTGGTTGCTCCTCCTGCTGTACCTTCTGCCCCTTCCCCTGTCCCTGCCCACGCTCCTGCTACGCGTGTAAACCGCATACTTAATTATGAAGTCGCCGCCGCTTCAGCTGCTTCTTCTGCCCCGCCCTCCGCCTCCGCTTCCGCCTCAGCTCCTGTCCACCTGGTGCTCCCGTTTGGCCAAGCAGCCGTGCCACAGCTGGCCTTAAAGCTGCTTTCCAATATGCTAAAGCACCCAATAACTGTAAACCGAATCTCAAATTATAATTTTCAATTCAACTGCGAAAATGCCCAATGTATACCCTGTAAAATGTGACAGCAAGGGTGGTAAAGTGTTTACCTTGCAATTATAAATTCAAATCTTCCAAACCCCATTAACACTGTAGGGTGCTCTGCGGTACCTCCACTTATACCATTCAAAAACTATTACTTAAGCTAATCAATCAGGCGAATAAAAAACATTTTTGTGTAACTTTGAATGCGCATAACTTTTCCAAAACTCAACCGATGTTCAAGCGGTGTGATTTTATCTTTATTATTTGAGTTCGAAATTTATATTTGGGTAAGCAATTGAAGAAAACACAATTCAAAAATTTTGCCCACATTTTAAGCTCTTCCCCTAAAAAAAAATAAATAAAAAAAAAAATAAATAAAAAAAATTGTTGATTTTAAATTCCCAAAAATTGATGCGTAAACGAATTGTATTGCAAAATCATGCATAAAAAAAACAAACATGACAGCATTTGGTCGAAAAATGTAGAGTTTATGGCCAATATGGGTGTTATAAGGAGATTATCACTCCTAAAACGAAAAAAGCCATTTTGTTGCTAAACTTTGAATGCGCATAGCTTTACCTAAACTCAACTGTCTACTATAATTTTTTACTATAACTCTATTAAGATATGCTTCTGTTTGTTGTGGTTTTCCCCACATGTTTAAGGATACTACAGGATAACCGCCAGTCGAGCTATATAGCTCTATATGCCAGCCTGTTGCTGTATATGATGTCTTGGAATATCTGCACTTGGTGTTGCGTTAGTGGGTTGTGTCTCTATCTTGAAATGGCGTCAGCTGCTTAGGTTGAGCATTTTCTTAATCTAACGTTCTAATGAATGTCATAAATTTATTGCCAGAGTGCACCCTTAAGGCTCGTGTAGTCCGTGCCATTCTTGTCGATTGGCTTCGTTTTAGGGCTAAGAGTCGTGATTTTCCAATTGTGTTGTTGTGTCTAGCAGACGCCTCCCCCAACTCCCCTGACTCCCCCGACTCACCAGACTCTGCTTGTAACCCTCGAGTGAAGTGGTCAAGTGAAAAGTTGAGTTCTGTTGAGTTTTAGCACTTGTCCCAAAAATCAAAAACAAAAAAAAAACAGAAAAACGACAACGAGAACTAAACTACGTTTGTCGATTGTTTTGCCCAGTGCTCTGACATCATCATTTTAATCATCGCTAGACGCTCTGACGGTTCTCTCCGACTCCAACTGTTCAACTGTGCGGACTCTCCGACTCCTGGACTGTCCGACTCTTGGACTGTCCGTTCGTTTTGTCCACTCATGTGTGCGTGCTGGTGCTGTCAATTCTTTTGCTGTTACTTTGCCGATAAGCCAAGAGAGTACGGAGTCCGCAGTCCGTAGTCCGGAGACCCTCTTGGAGTCTGTGCTCGCATTCGTGGGTGCTTGGGTCCTTGGACACATTCGACATTCAGCATTCGACATGCGACATGCACGCTACAAGATAATCACATTAAAAATAGTCCCCCAACAGCTGACCACCCACATCAATATCAATCCCAATCCCAATACCAATGCCAAGACGTACCTCCTGCCCCAGCAACCTTCTCGGATAAGGTCTCGTTGGCAAAACTGTCAATGCTTATCTCTCTGTCTGTCTCTGTAATATTGTATTGGCAAATTGCAGAGATCTGCCTCATAATAATTTTGCGTTTGTCTATCTGCTCATTGAGCTATCACTCCTACTCGAGCCACTAGAGCCGGTAGCACCCCACAGCACCCTCCAAGTGTACGGCCCGCTGGTGGTGCCTTTTTGTGCTCATTATTTCATTTAGGGCTTTTATTGTTTTTCGCATGCCATTAGTCAGTTTTGATTTACATGGCCCGCCAAGTGGGGGCAATTGCGAACGGTGCTGCGGTACGGCGGCGGTACGGCGGCGGTACGGCGGCGGTACGGCTGTACGGTGCTGCGGTGTAACAATAAAAATAATAAAAACAACTGTCGCTCAACTTAATAAGAAACAAAAACAAGCAAAAATACGAGAGAAAACCCAACAAAACAACAACGAAAACGAGAAAAAATATAATGATGGAAATGGAAATGAAATGAAATGAAAGCAGCCAAAAAAAAAAAAACAAAAAAAAAACAAAAATGAAATGAACAAGCTTGCACCACCGCATGCCGCGTATCAGCGCTCAAAAGTGAAAAGAAAATCATTCGAAATGACTGTAAAAACAATGAAATTAGGCCGAGGACTGAGAAATCTAATTATTCATCCCCTTGTACTTGCCCTTGTCCGCAGTCCTCCGCCTCAGCCTCAGCCTCAGCCCTCAGTCCACCATCCTGCGAATACGTATTTCAATATTGGAATTGGACTAGGCTGAGGGACAGACGGGCATACGGACAGTCGGACAGACGGACGGACGGAAGGACAAACTGACAGATGGGCCAAGTCAACCCACCACACAAAACCCGCATTGCGCTCAACTTCTGCTCTGTCTGGCTTTAGCATTTGCTTCTATCGGTTGGACATTAGATGTAATAGATTATGATATTATGTATAACTATAAATACTTAATACATTCATTTGACTAAATAAACCTAATATTGAACTCTTAGTAATAATAAAATATTAAGCAAAATAAAATATTCCAAAACTTAATAGGCATATTTATTATAGGTCAATATTTAAATATATTAATATATTAAGTTATGTAGACTTAAATTTTCATATAAACTACAATTTAACACCAAAAACTGCAGTAAGAATTTACTCCAAATTCATATTGAAAGTGTGTCAATTTTGGGCTTAGATTAACTTGATAATACAAGTAGGTCTAATAAGAGTGTCAAGTTAATTCCTTCCACTTTAAATAAAGAAGTTCTAATTTCTGTATACGCAATAATAGTGAGAAATTATATAAATATATAAAAAATATAGCTCCAGCTTTTATTTATGTTTAATTAGGGCGTTTCAAAGACCTTTAATGCCCAATAAAAATATAAAATAATCTATTATAACTTTTTTTATTATAAAATATAAAAAAAAAAAAAACCAGTCATGAAAAAGTGTTTTATATTTTTGGATTAAGGACATAACTTTTATTTGAATGTTTCACTTGCGTTGAATTGTGACATTTATAATATAATTTTAATTTTATTGTAATAATAATACAAATGTATTTTATTCTAATAATAATACAAATGTATTTTATTCTAATAATAATACAAATGTATTTTATTTTGAATGTATGATAAAACCTAAGCTGTCACTTTGTTGCATTTAGACTGCAATAAAACGATGTCCCTTGTATAAAATACACAGACTATTGACTATAGATCTTGAGTAGACCTTGTCTACAAATCTCAAAGTGTTAAAAAGAATTATAGAAAATTTACTGAATAAAATCTTATACATTTAGCAAAAAATTAAATTCATTAAAATTCCACAAAATAGGTAATTGAAAATATATTGCTTGGTCAGAAAGAATTTCATTAAAAATACATTTTCAGACCAGTTTAAAAACATCAAATAGCACTTTAAATTTGTCAAAAAAGGGAAATATAATATGGTTTGATAAATTGAAGTTCTTAATAACAAAAAAAAAACATTTTTAAAAATTTGTGGAGAAGTCAAACTCAAATTTTAATTGTTCACAAAAAGATAATATTAATTAAATACAAGTGAATTTGTTTTATATTTTGGGCCTTGTTGAATTTTTTTCGATAAATTTATTCAATTTAAAAAAAAAATACTATACTTTCAGTAATATTTATAGAAATATTTTTATTTCCCTTGATAACTTTAACTTTGGTTGGCAAATTGTTACATTTCTGCATGGCAAAAAAAAATTAATGTGCTCTAAAAATATATTTTGAAACCATTTTAGTACAAAGTAAATTATTTGCGCAGTAAAAAAAAATATATTTTAAAAACATTTTCTATTTAAAATACATTATTATTTTTATTTCAATTAAAAAAAATGTTGTAGTATGTGTTGCATTGAAAAACAATCTTTTTTTTAGATTTGAAAAGTTCACTGCAGCTGTTACCGTTGCAGGCTGTGGTTGCAAGTGCTGCTGCTGCCGTGCGTGGCGTTCGTGCCCCATGTGGCATGCCGTGCCGTGCGCCACTGAAACGCGTAGTCCGAAAGCGCCGCATTAAGTATGTGGCAAGTGAGCAGTAGCACAGTGCAACAGCCAGCAGATTTTTCGGAATAACACGAGCCGACGACGACAAAGACGACGACAAAGACGACGACGACGGTGATGAGGCAGCAGCAGCAGTTGTAGCAGTAGCAGCAGCAGCAGCGACGCCCCAAACGGAGGCAGCTGCGTGCGGCGCATGCGTCGCTTTGGGGCAAGTGGGGCACCGAAGGACTTCCCACTTTTGGCGCTGGAGCACCGCCTTTCACGCATTTCCATTGGGAGGCGGCAACGTCACCGCTGCAGCTACCGTACGTGTATGACTGTGTGTGTGTGTGTGTGTGTGTGTGTGTGTGTGTGTGTGTGTGTATGTGTATGTGTGTGTGTTCTCTCGCCTTTTGTTGTGTGCGTGTGGCACCAACGCTTGCGCCCCTCTTAGCGGAGCGCATTGATTTGCCACACGCCAAGGCGACCCCCAATATGCTGGCGCTCTCGCCCCCTCCCGCCTGCCCACGCTTGCGCGCGCGCTCTCTCTCTCGCTCGCACGGGCTGCAGTCAGATTGGCTGTCCCGTTCGTCCGTAGGACTCCCCAGTGTGTGTGTGTTCGGGGGCTAGCTCGATAACTCTGGTAAATAGAGGCACATAACGCTAACTATATATAGAGATGTATGGTTGTGTGTATGGTTGTAAGTATGGTTGTGAGCATGTGTACTGGAGGGTCTGCAGGGTGCTGGCCTGAGCACAAATATTACATAAAATACCTTTTTGCAATCCATCAAAGACTCACTCGTGCTCTCATGCCCCTAGCACCCTCCTAGCACCCTCCTAGCACCCTACTAGCACCCTACTGGCACCCTATGCACAGAACTGCACCCTCTGGCTGCCTAGCTGCGCCGTCTTGACTGTGAACGATGCTTTCAATACACAATTAATTAATCAGTTGCTAAAGAGCTGAGAAAACCGATCAGCTTTAAAGGCCTGGCCTTAAAGTGACCGTAGGAGCGTAGGAGCGCATGCAACAAACTCTCGATGTGAAAACAATTTTCAATTATGGCCTCCAAGTTTTCGTAGGAGCGGCGAAAGTTCTGCTTTAGCCGAAAATCAAATAAAATGAAAAACTTTTGCGCGACTTTTACTTTAATTTTCTCGCCAAAAGAGCTTTCACTCGGTGTCTTGGGCTGCCTGTGCTTCTTCTTCTTCTTCCTCTACTTTTTGAGAGGGTGCCTGCCGAGCGGTAAGTAAGTGGGGGGGTGCTCTCTTTAAGTTTTCGCTGGCCGAGTTCATTGTCGTAGGGCAGGTGCAACGGCCTAAGTCAAAAGTATGTGCGCTGTGCAGTCAGCGTAACTAAATGCTAAATATTGCAGGGGTACCGTAGGGTGCTCAACATAAATTCAATCTATATCGAATTAATCGATTATGTGTAGTAACTCTGTCGGCATTGCGTTTCCGTTTCCGCAACAGGAAACCATTCGAACAGCCCCAATACTAAAGGGTTAAAGATTTATTAATAACATACCGAGAGGGTGCTACGGCCTGGACTACCACCAAAGGGGGGCAGGGGAGCTCAGTTGCTGTAGCGAGGATCAACAAACCGTTGACGTGCCTTCGACTTGTCTTGGCGCTGCTGGTAACGAGCGGAACAAACGGTCTTCGTGAAATGTCCATACGAGGTAGGGCCTGATGTCTGTTACTGGAGGGTGCTGCCTCCCATGGATCGCTGATTTTTATAACGTGACAACACGCAAAGTCACAAACGGAGCAAGCAAGCAAAAAAAAAACAACAAGCTTCGATGCCGCCGAATTGATTAGGTCGACAGGCAAAAAAACGTCAGCGTATAACCCTTCCTAGACTTATTTCATTTGGAGGGTAGCGCACCCCCTGCACTACCGTCACCCTCTAACACAGAAATCAATGTATTTCATTAATGGCAAAATGTGTGCCGGCTCTAATAGGCTTTATGGCCCATTGTTATTATTAATATTGGCATGCAACAAGGTCGCCCTCCACCGTCCCCCTGCCTACACCTGCCCGGTTAGTCACGCTAGAATCGAGTCTGAAATTTAGTTACTAGCGTTATTTTCGGCACTAGGCAGCTGCAATTAGACGGAAAGCTGTCGAGTTTAACAATTTTATGTGACGACATTTACAGAAAATGTCAACTCGCATGGCAAAACTATGGAAACAAGCATAATCCAATTTACATACGGAAAGGTATCGAGAAACTTTCCATTATACGAGTATTATTATTTCTCAATTTAGGCGTTAGGTTCAATAAACACAAAGGGCCATGGACGACTTTGGGCAAACGATTTTACGACATTAAACTATATGGATTTAGTAGCTTACACAGAGTGAAACATTTCAATAGACACTACACAATTCTAATCAATTTCTTAATAAATAAACAAATAATATAAAAAATAACAGAAATATGAATAGTTTTTAAAAATAAATACATGTAAAGTTAACTTTTAATTTAATTTAATTATTGAATTTTAAACCCTTCTCCTTAAAATATATTAGATTTTCTGGGGAATCGTATTGAAAATTAAGCAGATAAAACCAAACATGATAGCATTTATTTGAAAAATGCAGGCTTTAGTTTAATATTGCTATCGTAGGGGAATATAGCTCCTTAAGCGAAAAAAGCCATTTTTGCTGAACTTTGAATACGCATAACTTTACTAAAACTCAACCGATTTTCAAGCGGTGTGTTTTTTCTCGTAATCATTTGCATAAGAAATTAAAATTTAAGCATTAAATCGAAGAAAAAATATTTCAAAATTTTTTGCAAAATTTTAAGCCCTTTTCCCCCAAAAAAATTTTAAATTTACAGAAACTAAAACTTTGTTTTCAAATCATTATAATTGATTCGTAAACGACCAAACATGACAGCATTTGGTCGAATAATTTAGATTTTAGGACCAATACTGATATCGTGAGGTGATTAGCACTCCTTTAACGAAAAAAAACATTTTTGTTCAACTTTGAATGAGCATAACTTTACCAAAACTGAATCGATTTTCAAGCGGTTTATTTTAATCATTTGAGTTTAAAATTAATTAAAATTAAATTAATACAAATAATACATCCAAGAAAAGAAGATTTTAATTTAAATTTTTTCTTGGGGAAACCCCTTAAAAAAATTAAATATTCGGAGAAAAAATTTTTGATTTAAAATCGTGAGAGTTGATGAGTTGAGCAAATTATGCAGTGCACAAATGTTTATTTTATTTTATTTTATATTGTGTAATTGAATTAATTTAGACTTTAGAAATTAATAATAAATTCTGTTAAAGATCATAATGCAGTTATTTGTGTGGAAAGCGAAGGCAGAGGTGATGTCTTTCGCCTGGGCAATGATGTAGGGGTCTATATATAGACACACTAGTTATATATTCAATATTCAATGAATCTATTTTCCGAACCAAGTACGGGGACAACAACTACAAATTGTTTGTCATGTGTCTTGGCTGTATGAGGAGGACAAGGGCTCAATGGTGCGTGGAGAGTTGAACCGAGAACTAAGGAGAGCGAGGTGGAGAGGGGGATGGAGTTAAAGCCACGTTCTGTGCCCTATGCCCTCTGTCCTGTGTCCTGTGTCCTGTGTCCTGTCCGGTTGTCCGATGTCCAGGGCGGTGCTCAGCGGGCGCCCAAAGGCGCTGAATGTGCGCACTTAACAAACTCGTAAATAACCAGAACAATGCGTTGACTGGCCAGCAGCAGGAGGGTGCGTGGGAGGGGAAGGGGGAGGGGCCAGGGCGAGGGCGGAGACGGATGTTAAAAAAATTGAATAAAATGCAAATTTTTTGCAATTTTTTTCGATGGCAAATTTTTATTTTATTTTTATTTTATTATATACACATTTTTTTCTCTGCTGCGAGAAAAGCAAACAAAATAATTCAATGCGTGACAATTTGGCTAGTGTGTAGGCTGTGTGTGTGTGCGTGTGTGTGTGTGTGTGTGTGTGTGTGTGTATTATTTTTTATTCTATTTTTTATGACCGGCTGACATTACGCCCGGAAATATTAACGCATGTGCGGCGTCGCTTTCGCTGTGTGCGTCTGTGTATGAGTATTTGAATGTTTGAATACAAATTCAGTTTGCCATTTTGACACACATGAATGACCAGCAAGTAGGCGGGGCAGGGCAGGGGAAGGGGCGAGGGGGCAGGCCACAGAACTTGGCCAACACGACGCCCACAGCAGGGCGACGGGCAAGACAAACAACAGCAACTGAATTGAACCGAAACCGAACCGAACAAAAAAACTCAAAAACAACTCAAATTCCATTTCACAATATTTTTTATGCAACTTTTTTGCAATGCCCGGTAACAGCTGGTAATAACGAGGCATGATAGGTCTACATAAATCCTAAACTACAAAAATTATTCAAGCTAAATGTTACTACTATAACAATTTAAAGTGGAAATTTAAGTTTGAAAATATTTGGATATTTAAAACTAAAAGTTCACTGATAAATATGTTGGCATCATTCGAAATAGTACTATCTGATCAAAGCCAAATTTGTCTATTAAAATCTTTCATTGCTCGACGTCGAGGTCGAATTCTCACCTTAAAATAAAACAATAAAATAAAATAAAAAAAGACATTTTATTTATTTATTTATAAATTATAAAACATTAAAAAATTCAAGGTTTATTCACCTAACTTTAATAAGTATTAATATTGTTAGTATTAGTATTGTAAATTAATAATAAGTAATTAAATTTAAATATTAAAGCTCAAAAAGTAAATTTGTTTTTATTTATTTATGCATATGCTCATTTATTAAATTGTTTTAATATTCTAACCAACAACTTTGGTCTGATTGGGTTTTTCTGGGTTTTCCCATATCGTCGCAGCAAATGCCGAACTTTTTTTATTTTTTAATTTTTCTTTTTAATTGCATTTAATTTTTCATTGCATTTTATCCCCAGATTATCATTATCATTTACATTTAATTTAATTCCTTAACTTAATTTCAATATATATTTTAATTTTAATTTGTATTTTTAGTTTTATTTGTCGACAGACATTGGTTGACATTAAATAAATAATCAAATAAATAATATGTCTATTTATTTATAAAATATTTTTTTTTTATGTTTTTTTTAAATTTTACAATTGTAAAGCGACGTATAATTTGATAACTGAATATGGGAAATTCGGGCTCGACGTCGAGCAATGGGAGATTTTTAATGGAAAAATTTAAATATTTAAATATTTATAAAATATATATTAATATTTATTAATTTATAAGCCTTAGCTTCTTTGCTAATGTGAAATTAATTTTAAAGACTAACATATTATTATAAAAATAAAACAATGTTCTATAAAAAGAGAAAGTTGTAAATTTTTATTTGCCACATATTTTGTTTTGAAAAATTTTTGTTTTTTTTTTTTATATGAATTTATCATTTAAGGTAAATTTCATAGAGTATTGAGAATGCTCGCAGCATACACGACTGCAGCCTACGCCCGAAAATTCATATATTTTTTTTATTTTTTATTTTTTTGTTGGCAATCGCTTTGTATGAATAAAAACGCCGTAGTTCTGTCCAGCGCTACGTCGAGACAAAGTCCAAGGAGCTCCGTAAGCATATAGGGTAGTTGAGCTGATTGAGGGGGAAGGGGTGAGGGGCGGAGGTGAGAGGTTAGAGGCGGGGGGTGGGGGGTGGGGCAGTACGGAAAGTCCATATGAAAATCAATCGCTTCGTTTTAGCGAACGCATTTATTTTCATTTCACTGAGATTCTGTTGAAGGCATGCGGGTTTGAGGTTTCGGCTTGAGAATGGAGGAATGGGAGAATGGGAGAATGAGAGTTGTATGCGCTACTTGATTTCAATATATTTATATATGTATGTATTATTATTTGGATTGCGGCAGCAGTTGGGGGCAGAGGGGGCAGGGCAAGGCCTGCGGGCTGTGCGGACTTTTGTACCTTTTCATATTTGGCAAATTTGAGCATATTTTATCACCATTACGGAGCGTCGTGACCCGCAGGCGCCCAACTAACCCGCATGTGTGTGTGTGTGTGTGTGTGTGTGTGTGTGTGTGTGTGTATAAATGAGTGTGTGTGTATATGTGTGTGTGTGTGTGTGGGACACTCGAGCTGCGCTGCGTTTTGTTTTGTTTTGCATTTGGGGCAAAACCCTTTTTCACGTCAAGCCGGAGACGTTGACGCCAGCCCAGGGACCCGCATCTCTACATACACACACACAAACACACCTACACACGCACACACACACACACACACACATACACTTGCACACACACACACTTAAGCAACAGCCACATCCAATCAAGCAACTGAACTTTGTGCCTGCCACTTAGGCAAATAAATAATAACGCAACGGCCAAAAAATTTGTTTAAACAAACTGCAAAATTTATGAATATGTTGAAGCTCTCTTACAATCCACACAAAACAATTTGAGGCACGTAAGTCATGCAACCAAATTTCTATGCTCTATCAAAAAAAATTTAAAAAAAAAAATAATTTAAGAATTTTTGAACACTGAGATTTAGCTTAATCAAGATTAATCGTGTTTGAATCAAATATTTTTGCTGTCAAAATCCTTGATCCAAGAAGCAAATTTTTCATTAAACTGTGAAGTTAAAATTCTTGTTTTTATTTTCAACAAATTTTAAAATTTATAATAAATTAATTTAAAGCTTAACACAAAACTGTTTTTTTACTCAATTTATCTGCATTTTTTGCCAATTCTATTCGAACTTGTAGTTAAATTCTAGAACAAAACAAAATTCTTTTAAAGAATTTTACTTTGTAGAACTTTTTTTCCTGAGTATATAAACAAATAAATTAGGTAAATTAAGTAAATTAAGTACATTAAGTTAATTAAGTAAATTAAGTTAAATTAGTAAATTAAATAAATTTTATAAATAAAACAAAGCCAATAATTTTAAAATTGGTTAAAAGAAAACATGCAAATTAAATTTAATTTTATTTAATTTTATATATATATTTTTTTTATTTAATTTTTTTATTAAGTTTAATTTATTATATATAGTAGTTGGGCAAGCATAATTACTAAGCCACGAAAAGAACCGAAAATACACTGTAAAAAATGCCATGGAAAGGAAATATGAACGTGCACACATATGCCACTTAAAACAGAGGAAAAAGAATCAAGAATTTGGTCAACTCATTGATATTTATGACGAGGCATTGGTTGGAGTGGAGAGAGGGGCAGAGGGAAATAGTGAAAAGTGGTGAGAAATGGCGAGGGAGAAGGGTGAAGAGAAGGAGAGGAGAAAAACGTAGACGAAACTGTCACTGATTGCCCCTTTCGTAGGTAAATTTTGTTGCTTTTTGTCGAAACTTGATTGATTGCGATTCGCATGCCACCTGACAAAAGTCGCCAGAGGGAAAACCGAAATTCAAGGAAATTCTCCCCTTCCCCCTATCTATATATTTTTCTGTGTCTTTCAGGTAATAAGCACACAGATTGTGGCAGAAACAATGTCCAAGACAAACTGGCAGCTGTTGCAAAGAAAAACGAATCTAACGAGTGCTTTGTGGCTCAAGTCAAAATATACATAATAAAAATGAAAATGAAAATGAAAATGGAGCTGGAGCTGGAGGTGGATGTGGATGTGGAAAAGGAAAAGGCAAAAAAGTGAAATGAAATAAAAGAAATGTTATTTCATAATGCAAATTGCACTGCAGCTTCAGTACCCCGTCCCCTGCCCCTTTCCCTCGTTCCCTGTCCCAGAGTCCGGGTATTAATGTCGAATGTCAAGCGAATGAAGAGACGTCCAATTGTCGAGGCGAGACGCCCCCCAAAGCACAAATATGGAAATATGCTTCAAGTGAAATAAGAAAAATGCGGTATTTAATGTGAATTACACCACTGTGACCACAATAACAGCGAGCGAAAGATGCACTGAAAGAAAAAACCAACACATTTCGTACTGAATTCAATCGGAAATTCAAATACAAAAATGTCATGATTCAAGAATGAAATTCTTTATTTAAACGCTTTTTTTAATTTTGTTTATATTTTCATGAACTTTTAAGATTAAAATCATTTAGAACGAGACAGTTGGGCGAAGGACTTCAGTCGGAATTTGTGTAAGCGACACATTGTCTGTAGCATATCTTCGCTGTTTACATTACGAATATATGCAAATATATGTAATTTGTGCGGTCTACCACGCCTTCTTCCTTCATTTCCGATTTGCACTAAGTTTATAGAACCTTTTTATACCCTGTACCTATTAAAAAATGGGAATTACAGGATTACAAACTTCTTTTAAATACATATTATTATTACGATTTGAAGTTAATTTAATTATTATTTTTCTGAATTAATCTAAATCTATTTTGATTTGTACTTAAATTCCGAAACACAACAAGTTTATTTTAGAAGCTTTTTATGTGAAACGAATTTATCCTTTTTTTCTGAGTGTAGAGAGAGAGAACGAGCTGGAGCCTCGATCATCGCACAAATGTAAATTTTCAATTTAAATGCAAATATCAATTTGTCAATGCTCTTGACTCTGACTCGACGTGCGACATCATTTCCCCAGCATAAAAGCAGGAATAAAATAAGAGCCAAGCCCGTAACCAAAAGTCCGCATTCACAAATCCTTGCATTTTAACTAGTCACCCGTAGCCGTGGGCCAGCCCCTCCCCCCACACCTACCGCCCACCTCCTGCCTTTAGCCTTCAGCCTTCAGGCTTCAGCCTTCTGCATTCTGCCTGCTGGTCGTCCTTTCTTTGGGCAATCCGAGCTGCTTATGCCGATTCCCATGTGGCACTGACACAGTCCTGGCATTTAGCCATCGTCCTATCAAATTTTTCTTAGAAAAAACTCACGCACTTTCTACACTCTCTCCCCAAATTAGTAAAACTTAAATTAAATATATAAAATACTTTTAACAAATCAATTAATCTTGGGTTTGCGTATTTCCCTCAATCTTCCTTCAGTTTTCTTCTTTAAAAAAGCTTAAATTTTGCTACCAATAAAGCGTTATTAAACAACTAAAACAGCTTAGTTCTGCATACAAGTTAAACAAGAAGCTAAGTACCAAATTTTGTATCTCTCGCCTGTTTCGAGATCAAAATATTGAAACAGATGGTTGTCCAAATTTTTATCTAGGTAAAAAAAATTCATACTTTTAGTGAAAAAGAAATCAAGTAAAAGGAATTTTATGTTGTTAAACTCAAAGTGGATTCTAGGAGAATTGTTTGCATGTATTGCAAATCTGAGAAATACCGGATATGCTTCCGATATAAAGAAATCAACACATCAAATTCGATATATCTCACATTTAAAGTAGAAGAATGAATACACTATGAAAAGAAATCTAGCTGATATTCCATTTAGTTAAGGTTTTCCTTTGGTATTTGAGCAGAAACGGTAGCATGTATTGCAAATTCAAAAACTTATAGAGCTGCGTGCGATATACAGGAATCAACATACCAAATTTAATATGCCTAACTTGCATAACTTTCGAGATTAAAATATTTGAATAGATGAATTACGTTATGAGATTATCGGTAAACTCAAATGGCGCTTAATTGATTTTTTACACACTGGTTACTTTGATACGAACTCCATTTCTGAATTAACAGAATATATAGGGTATATTTGGATATATTTAGGGTATTCGGATGTCGTCTGCCTATAGACTTAGCTTATTTTGTGAGCAGAACAAACGGCGCTGATTTGATACGTTTTGCTGTTGTTGTTGCGCCTAATTAGGAATTCACATCATTTTTTATTTGGGTTAAAATTATTCAAAAGTGGCAAAAGCATTTGAAGGACCCCGTCTGCTCCCAGCTGCGTCTTTAAGACTTTTTTTATGGCATTTTGTGTTCGTTCTTTTTTTTAATATTTGTACATTTTGTTTTTGTGAAGGTGCGGGAGGTGGGCGGGAGGCGTTATAACTGAATCTGAGCCAGAGTTGCCAGCACACGTTGGCTTCTTAAACCCGCTGACCGCTCGTTAAATGAACTTCAACAAAATGCGTGAAGCGGAGAGGGGGGGGGGGGGTGGGGGAGAAAATGAAGCGAAAATAGGTGGAAAATTAAACATATTAAAAGTTTTTACACCTTTGATGATGAATTTTTGCCGCCGTTGCAACCCTTTTGCCACTGCCACGCCCCCTGCGCCACCCTTTTTGGGCACGCACTTAACAAACTGTCGCTTCCACCGTCGAAAAATGTAATAAAAATGCAATTACACGGCCCGTCCTTGGGCCCCAAGTTAAAGGATTGCGGATGTGGATCTTACACACTTCCTCTCCCCTCCCCCTCCTCTCTCTCCCAGTCTGCCAGCCCCGCCCCCCGCCTGCGTTTGTGGCTGGCGAAATGCCCTCCAATTTGATTCACTTCATCAGCAAGTAAACCAACGCATTAAAAAATATTCACCTTCAACTTTTGCTGCATGCGAAATGAGGCGAGTAATAAAAAAATATAAAAATAACAAGCCCCAGTGGGTGGGCTGCAGTCGTGAGTGCCGTCCTCTCTGAGTAGATTAGCTCATCAGGTGTTCGTTGCAAGAGCTTAACCGACTTACACCGTATTCGATAGAGTGAACAGCCTGTAAAATGTTCATTCAATTCATTTCTCGAGCTTGCTTTTCCAGCAAAATAGAACTGAACCGAATTCTCAGGGTTCGTAATATTTGAATTTGAATTAAACCAAATTATAAATTCTTTTGAATAATGTTTAATAGTATAACAATGACTCTTATATAACGGATAAGGATTATAGAATTACCAAATCATCAATTAGGGATTTTTCTAGTACAGAATTCTTACCAACCACCAGAAGAATAGAATTGGTAAGAATTCTTTTATCAGAGATTCTTCTTTTATCAATTTTTCCCATAATACTTCTTTCATTGCTGATTCTTATTCAATACATATCTCTCACTTGTTTGTTTATTAAGGATTTTTCTATAAGGGATAGATTTATATTACAACATCGTATATAAGGGATTTTATTCTTCCAATACCAATTGTTTTTCAAAGATTCTTCTCTTGCCGTTCAACTCGTTCAATTGCTTAACTTTCTAAAGGATTCTTCTATTACGAATGCTAATTAAAAATATAATCCTTTAGCTTATATGCCTTAAGAGCAAACGCTTACAGGGTATTAAAAAGGCACTTAACTAAAGGTGCAGGTGGAGTGCAAGTTAACCAACTGCCAGTTGAAGCCCCTGCCACAAATTAAAAAGAAAAAGAAAAAACAGAAACGAGAAGGGAGCAGAGAGGAGAAGGGCAGCGCTAATGAAATGTGCTAAAAGGGTTTAGCTGACCTCAAAGTCAGGCTCCTCTCAGTTCCTATCTCTCTCTCTTTCTCTCTCTCTCTCTCTCTTCTGGTTTCTGCTACTTTCTCCTTTCATATGTGAGGTCAACTTCCCTTCTGCTTCTTCAACAGGTTAAATGGTGCTGTCCCTCAGCACCTCTGCCCTCTGAATTCACATTTCAAAACGTCACGCAAACAAGGTTAAAAAAAAGACACAATAATACGTTAAAAAAGCAAAAAAAAAATATATGAACAAAAAAAAAATTTTATTAAATGCTTAAAAACATTTCCAAGTTAAACTTGTTGAAAAGAAAAACTCAGTCCTACAATTAAATTTCTATTTATGATTTAAGATCTTACCATAGTTGTTGATATTGTATGAAAGAAATTATTTGGAGTATAAATATTAATATAATAAATAAATTATTAACCCTGTTCTTACCAATTTATTAAATTAAAATAAATTAATTAAAGGTATACAATATATCTATAAATGTATATTGGGTTAAAGTATTGAAATATACGTACGATATTTTTTTATATTTATAAATAGTAATACTTTTGAAAATCTCATAAAGCTTAACAGCTTATTTAAAACAAATTTTAGAGTATATGTTTTGTTGAAATATTGAACTTACGTAGAATATTTTTTTTTATTTATATATGTATTTATGAAAAATAATATAATTTAAAATAAAATTAAATTTGTTAAGGGCATTCCCTACAAATAATAATAAATAGAATAATATTAAAAATATTATTAGCATGCATTGTTACAATTTATAGAATATTTTTTATTAAATATACTCTATCAACAGTTCTTTTTAAATGTCGTATTCTAGGTAAAAAAAAAACACGTCTATTGGACAGGGTGGTGGAGGGGAAGGAGTACGCAGGGAGAAGGGACGGAACTGATATCGCGTGTCAATTGTTGCCGAAGGCCAAGTCGACAAGCGTCGATAACAGAAGTCGAAAAAATACAACAACAAAATCCCAAAAAAAAATTACATTATAAAAAACACAAAAAAAAAAAAGAGAAAGAAGGAGGGAGACAGAGAGAAAGAGAGAGAGAGAGAGAGGAAAAGACGCTAGAAAAAGACAAACAGACAGCTGACAAAATGCAAAGAACAAAACAATTTTTAATTTCATACAATATTTGATGGATATTAAAAGTACCCTAGATACATATATTCCAAAATTATTATCATCGCACTCTTTACCCCTGAAATTCCATATTTTTTAAACCTTACCAAGGTTTCAGAAAGCTACAAAAATATCCCATGTTTTTATTTGAGAAATTTTTTTTAACTGGAACTTAATTTTTTTAAACTTACTAAAGATTATATGCAAGCTTCTCTGTGCAAACTCGGCATACCCCAACTGGTACAGTCCAAAAACTTTTTAAATTTGAAAAAAGTGTAACAAAAAGTCGAAAAGAATTCAAACAAAAAAATGATAATAATTACTCAAATGTTATGCAACAGCTTTCATTTTTCACAGTTAACAAATTTCACAATATTGTTGCTTTCCCAGCGTATTGACTGCGATTGACACTGAGCAGGGGCGGAGGAAAATGGAGTAGGAAAGGTATGGAAATGGAAATGCTGTGGGAAGGGGAGGGTGAGGAGGCAATTGTCTCTGCCCAATTGTTTGGGCAGTTTATGTTTCAGGTGCTTGATTCTTGTTCTGTTTCTCTGTTTTTCTTTCTGCTTCGGTTATAAGTAGGTTGTTTTTTTTCTCCCCACACCCAATCCACCTCTCTTCATCTCTCTACCACATCTGTCCTTTTTTTCGTTTTTTTGACCATATTCTTACCCATATCCTTCCATTGTATTCGCGTTGCGCGTGTCTCGTCCGCTTTGACTTCCGCTTGACATTGTTTGATTGTCGTTTAATTGAATTTAATTAGCATGAGAAGTGCGCGGCAAGCTGCATTTTTTTCATTCATTTTTCCATTTTTTCTACTTTTTATAAGTAAATTTTACCCTCACTTTTTTCAGTTTGTTCTCGCCTCGGATTTAGGGCAGGGGCTAGACTGCCTATTGGGTCAGTTGGTGTTGTTCTTGTGTTATTAATGGCATTTTAACTTTTATAGCCGTGTGACAACATCGCGCGATATGCATAACACGAATTCAAAGTGTTCCGCATACCCAGTAGTTTGACCTAACAGCGGGTATGATGACCAGGCACAAACAATTGTGTTCTAAATTAAAGTTCTTGGCAACTATAAAAGCTACAGCAGCCATTTTTGAAATGTTGATAGATGTATACCATATGTACATCAGAATTATTTCAAATGTTAAATGCCAAACCCTCTTTTTACGTAAATCGTTGAAAATTGAATAATGTGCTCAATGTCGAACATAGAAAGTTGGTATTTAGAATATATACTCTCTAACATTATATTTAACTAATCTGAAAATCTTATTGAAATCGATTGATGAACACAAAAGATATTAGTATAACAATATTGTAGGCTTTGCCTTTTAATATTATTTGAATTGGATTTGAAATCCGATTATAAAGGATTTAAAAATTTTAGGGATTTTTTTATTACAATATATCACATTTTTTAAATATATATTCAGAAATAAAAAAGGAATGGCATAGAGTTATATATTATTTATTTATTTAATTTTTTTCAGTGTAATTCAGCTAGTTTTTCTAGAGGTTTTCACTGCCATCGTACACATTGCTCTTCATAAGTGCTTTAAAAGTACATTTTTTTGTCGCTGTGAAACCTTTGCGGTTTATATAGAGTTCCCCTGCCACGCCCATTCCGCTTACTGTTGCTGCTCTCCACGCCCCATTAGGCCAACGCTGCGTATGCGTAATCGAGTGCAGTTTGTCGATTGCAAGAGCCTCGAGCACTTGCATCTGCCAGTTGCAACTGCAACTTGGGCTCGAGTGTGCATTAGTTGCAGCTACTTAATGCGGACTTTGCAGTTGCTGTTCGCATTTGCCACACGCAATTTTCCTGTTAGCCCAGCCCACTGCTGCCCCTGCCCCGCCCACACCTGCCACTTGCCACTTGTCCACTAGTGTTGTCAGATTTTTGTTAAAGAAAAAACAGTTTTTGATGAAGAGCAACATTATATATATTATATAGATATTTTATTGATATAATAAATGTCCACTAATTTAATCGACATCTGTTCACAATTAAGGGAGCTATGATGCATCAAAGTTTTATTTCTTTGATTCGCTTTCTGATTTACTTTAAAATAACAAATAAAATGGAGTTTAGTCAAAATTCTTAGTTTTCCAATTACATTGCAATGCATAAAATTCAAAAATTAAAATGAAGCTTATTTTGTATATATTTTATATGGAAATATTAAAATGCCCTTAAAAAAAGTTATTATAAATAGGATAAAAATTTGCCTTAGAGCAAATTTAAATATTTAACAGAAAACATCGAAAGCCAAATAATAACGTTGCAACAATGCAAATATTAAATCTTATTCATTTCTAGGTTTAAAATAACTCTGTATTACCCATATTTCAATGATTACAGGGTATACTCATTATAAAATATATCAAATATTTTAATTTTAAAATAAAATTGAAATTATTGGTGGTGTTTAGGGCAAATATCGTTGAAACTACTTATCACAGATGTATAATTTGCCAAATTTGACAAACCAGATTTGGCGGGAAAAAAGCGATGTCGACAACACTGCCCGCCACTTGCGGCACTTCCACTTGCCACTTGGCACCTTGGTGACTTAACGCACTAAATGAAGCTTGGCACGCACCAAACAACACAGACAAGGAGAACAGGAGAGGGGAAGAGGGTGTGGAACAGGGGAGAGGTAGAGAGAGGGGAGCGGGGAGTGCGAACTGTGTTTAAGTTTTAATTGCCGGCAATTAAAAGTACATAGATACAGCTCAGATATGCATATGCCACGCACAACTCAAACTAAGCAGCGAGGCGGAGCTGCAGCTAAATCAACACGCGGCAATCGACAAAGAGCGAGATGCATGCAGAGAAAGAGAGAGACGGAGAGAGAAAGAGAGAGAGAGAGAGAGAAAAGGAGAGGGGAGGCACATATGAAGTCAAAGTTTCTAATGATTTCTCTATATAGACGTAATTATGAGTGCTGATATTAAACACATTCAGCGGATTAGTTCAAGTTGAATGCAACATTTAGTTGCAAGTTGGACGGGGCAGGTGTTGTATAAGGTGTTAATAGAGTAGCGAAAGTTAAGCAAAAGTTGACATGCATAACAAACTAAAAGAGAGAACCAAGCAGACGAAACACTGAAGATCTAGAGCATGAAATATCGAATATCTTTAACGAATAAAACTTAATTACCGATAAAAAAAAAAATTAATAAAAATTTAAGAAATTTAAAAAAATAAAAATGAGAACGGAGAGGAAAGAGTTGAGAGTAGAAGTAGAAAATAAAATAACGAAGATGGGACAACAAAGAAAAATGAGATAGAGAGTGCAAAGAAAAGAAAGAGAAGATAAACAGTAAAAAAAAAATTGCAATTTTTTTGCATGATTCAAAATAAATTAGAATTGAAAACCACAAGAAGAAGCTAAAAAGAAAAATTGTGCACCAATCGCTCTTTCCTCTGACGAGACGCGCAAATTGTCGCTTGCATATCTTCGCTGTTTCTTATACGATTGTAATGAGCTGACAGCGCAGATGAATGCCAAAGTCTAGGTACGTTACAAGTCTGTAGCATTAAGATATGCGGATATCTTCTGGCGTCTTTCTTCTGGTGAGACGCGCAAATTGTCGCTTGCATATCTTCGCTGTTTCTTATACGATCGTAATGAGCTTACAGCGCGTTTAAATGTCAAAGTCCAGGTACGTTTGAAGTGTGTAGCAATAAGATATGCGGATATCCGACTTTACTATCTTAACCTACGAAAGGTCGAATGAACTCCGAATCAACTTTTCAAATGAGAAGAAGAAGCAAAACATTACTAGATGTTGCAACTTCTGCTTAACGCTGCAGCTAATCAGTGTGCTTCTCCCCTGCCCCGTGGGTCCTCGGTCTTTGTCTAATGCTAATTTCGCTAATATGGCAATTATGATAATTGACTCGAAGGTGTGCGACTGCAAAGTCCAATTAAAGTGCCCAGCCTTGAACTAAATTTCCTGCCGGAGACGCGACACAAGTTGTATTAAAAATTGTGTTGCATAAAGTGTGGCAACTTCGGCATGCTACAACACTTTCCGCACTTCTGCAAGGCTGATTAAAACGACGTCGAGACAGAGACAGAGACAGCTGTCGAGAACGGGGGGTTTCGGGGGTACCGAATATGGTAAGAAAGTTTTTTTGGGCATACAAGGGAGAGGGGACTGAAAGGTTTTAACATGGGCCAAAAACCAAAACGAAAGTTTTTGTCCTTGAAAAGCCGAGTGAGCACGGCCTATGAAGTCTGCAAAGTATTCAAAGTCTACACTGAGACAAAAGTTCTGATGGCACACTCAGAGAAATGCCATTGCCATTTACATATTTTATATAGCGACGATATTTACCTATTGATTTATACCTATTAATTTATATACGTTTATGCCTTTAATTATTTATATATAACTGTATGTTATTATTTTTATTATTATTATTATTATTATTTATAACACTATATTTTATCTAATTATTAAATTCTATTTATCTATTTCTATTCAAGGAGCATTTGTTTCGAAAACATTGGAAGCTCGGTATATTTTAAATGTTCCAATTCCAGTAATATATAAATATATATATAATATATAAAGATTTTGACTTTTTTTTTCAACCTAAATCTAAAATTAAAAAAAAAAACAGAAAAAATAATTTGTTTTTACTTATAATAAAATCCTTTGAAAATCAGAAAGCCCTTTAGGTAAAGTATTTTTTGCAGTGCAGAAACGTACTAACTAACTAATTTTTTCAGTGCACTCTGAAGACGGCAGCGTCTCTTTGCATTGGCATAAAAATGCGTTTGCTAATTTCATAAATGTGCTGGGATATCGAAGAGAAAGAAGTTGTAGACAGTGAGGACGGAGGGTGGGGAAAGTTGTCATAAGGAAAGAGGGGAAAGGGTGGTGGGGAGGGGGAGGGGGTGCCTTACAAACTAATTGCAAAAATTATGTTGCAGCAAAAGCGGAATTCATATGCTGAGGCAAAGGCAGAGTCTCATTAGCTTTTGCTTCAATTAATATCAAAAGTGAGTTTACCAGCTGTAACTACCCCACACCCCCGATGCAGGGTAGCTTCCCCTCTTTCCAGCAACCCCCTGCTGCTACCCCCTTCAAGCCATGCCCCTGGCTGTCTGGCTGTAGCTACGCGTTAATCATCATCCTATACGCGTAATTACAGAGCGTCTCAGCGTCTCCTCTCTCTCTCTCTCTCTCTCTCTCTCTCTCTCTCTCTCTCTCTCTCTCTCTCTCTCTCTGTCTCTTTCTCTGCGGCATAGCACACGGAATATTAAAAAGTCGCTTCGAGTCTTTCGAGCCAAGTCTTGGCCAGGCTGCAGACAGACTTAAGACGTCCTGCACGAAGGAGTTGCAGCATTCGCGACATTCTGAGGCGGCAGTGGGCGTGGCACGCCACACAGCAAGAAAAACAAGTTTTCAAAATCAAGTTGAAATGAACTTAATTAACGATTTGCACTTTACGAAACAAAAGAATGTATCTCTTAAATAAACAAGAAAAACTCGAAAACTTACTCTATTTGAAAATTTAAAAAAAAAAACTTACAAATAGTAATAATAACGGTTCAAACCCCGCCATTCGAACCCCAATTTTCGTTTCTAAGGTCACTGATGAGAATGTTGGCAACATTCGAAATAGTACTATCTGACCAAAGCCACATTTTTCCATTAAAAATCTTCCATTGCTAGACGCGCTTTCAGGATAATCTCGATTTTGATCCTAAACGTTTTGTAATCAAAAACAATGCATAAAAATCCAAACATGGGGGTATTTGGTGAAAAAATGTAAAATTTAGAGCCAAAATTGTGTTTCTAAGAACCGTTTAACGCCTGAAACCCTCGTTTTGTGACCTTATCAAGGGTCAAAAATCTCGAAAATTTTTATTTGTCTGATTTTGATCCTAAACGATTTGTAATCCAGAAACAATGCATAAAAATCCAAACATGGGGGTATTTGGTGAAAAAATGTAGAATTTAGAGCCAAAATTGTGTATCGAAGAACCGTTTAACGCCTGAAACCCTCGTTTTGTGACCTTATCAAGGGTCAAAAATCTCGAAAATTTTTATTTGTCTGATTTTGATCCTTAACGATTTGTTATCGAAAATAATGCATAAAAATCCAAACATGGGGGTATTTGGTAAAAAAAAATGTAGAATTTAGAGCCAAAAACGGTGTTTATAAGAACTATTTAACGCCTGAAACCCTCGTTTTGTGACCTTATCAAGGGCCAAAAATCTCGAAAATTTTTATTTGTCTAAATTTTGATCCTAAACGATTTGTTATCGAAAATAATGCAGGATTAATAGCTTTGTGGAATTCATTTATTTCTATTACAATTTTTCTAAAATTATTTTTGTCTACGCATCAATCAATATCAAGTTTGAAATGCATATTTTTAAGAAAGGAACTCTGGGGATTTTCTCTTAGTGTATGCAACCGCAAAATGCTGCGTTGCGGCTGCCATTGAATAAACCCAACCAACGATGGCGATGGCAATGGCATTTTGTGGCCCAATGTTGTCCTGACCACGCATCCTTATTATTAACACCAAACAATCACAACAAATTTTATTTTGCTTTTACTTAACTTGGTTCGTCTTTGCCTTCATTTTGGCCCCTCCCTTTTTCTTGGGCTTTTTTGTGGGCGCACAAACTTGGCAAAGTCAAGTTGACTTTACTTTTTATGATTTGCCATTTAAATTTGGGGAAATTTAAGAATGGAAAACGTTAGATAAAATTAGATGGAAGCATAGACGAAGATAAATGAATTCAGAGAAACTAAAAAGGATTGATTCATTAATTGATTGATTGATTGATTGACCAGATCAATTGATCGGTAGCTATACGGATTAATGAGTAGCTAAAAGGATAGCTAAATTAGTGATAGATAGATAGGTAAATCTGAATATAAATGGAATACCTAAAATCAATAGGATTGACTCAGTATTTGATTGATTGATTGACTAGAGCAATTGATTGGTAGATATAAAGATGAATGTTCAGCTGAAGAGATAGTTTTTAATAAGTCAGTAAAAAGATAAATAGATATATCTTAAGATGGTTAGGATACTGGATCAATAGAATTAACTTAGTACTTGATTGATTGATTGACTAGAACAATGGATTGATATATTTACAGATGAATGGATAGATGGTAGGAGGGTTATAAATAAGTGCGTACATAAATGGATAGATATATCTTAAGATAGGATACTGGATCAATAGGATTCAGTACTTGATTGATTGACTAGAACAATTGATCGGTGGATATAAAGATGAATGATCAACAGGAAATAAATAATAAGGAGATAAAAAGATAGATATATCTTAAAGTGGTTGGGATACTGGATCAATAGGATTGACTTAGTACTTGATTGATTGATTGACTAGAACAATTTGTCAATAAATTTACAGATAAATGGATAGGTGGAAGGAGGGTTATAAATAAGGGCATACATAGATGGATAGGTAAATGGCGAGATAATTATAATGGTTTTAATTAAAAGCACATCAAACCTTAGTCGAGAGTGCTCGCACTGCCATAATTACAGGGTATTTGAATACGAGTAGTTCATGTTGTGGGGCTACTCAAACTAAATCTGTGCTAAATCCCAATTCAATGAGCCTGCAAGTGCCAAGTGCTGGGACAACAAAACATAATAGAATGTCAACTGCCTGACAAGGCCAAGAGAGAATGGGAGAGCGAAGCGAACCAAGAGAGAGACAGAAAGAGAGAGAGAGAGAGAGAGAGATAGTGAGAAGAAAGAGAGGGAGGTCTTGAAGATGAATGCGACAAAGGCGCGAATACAAATTCAAGTATTTCAAATTTTTAAATCTGTGAAAGTCTTGAGCTCAGGCAAAGGCGTAGTTGAGTGAAAGAGAAAGCCAGCTAGTGAGACAATAGGAAAGAGACAGATGGAGAGAGAGAGAGAGAGAGAGGGAAAACCCAGACTAGCTGAAGGAGAAAAGCACTTAACTCTTAAAGGCGAAATGCTTGTAAAATTTAAGTCCTACTTAATTTGCAATACACTCGTAAACAATTGCCCGCGGCGCATTCAGTTTCCACTTGCCACAGAGCGTAGGGAGGGGTTTGTGGGCAGGGGTGGGGGGTGTTACATGGTAGCAAAGCGGGGGTAGGGTTGCCAGAAGGTAGGGTTGAGGGCGAAGCCATCCTGCAGGCACAGCGCTTTCACAAATTTCGTCGTTTTTTACTAATTTTAATAAAGCAACGCCAAGCTGAAGACAATAGCTCAGCTGACGCGCTACACTGCAAGAAAAATGTGTGCGAAAAATCAAAATTTGCAGAGCAACTTATTATTTAGATTTGTTTCAAGTTTTGCAAATCAATATCTTGGTAGCGTTAGGTCGTTTCTTGATACAACACAGCAAGATTACATTCGTATTCAGCTCCCTTTTTTCTCAGTGAATTCTCAGCTTTATTCAACTAAATTTTTGAATAGGTCTATCAGATTATTATTAAAAAAAAAACTCTCGTATGGCGATATTTTTTTAATTATAGGTTTTATTAAAAAGCAAGATTACATTCGATATTCTTAGTATAGAATTTAACTCTAAGAGTAATCATTGAGTGAGAACTAAAATTTGTATGGAAGTTTTAAATTAAAATTTAGATTATTAGGAAGTTACGCATATAAATTGCTTGCACTAAGTTAGGTCGTTTTTGACAACGGAACAAGGTTTTTTGTCGACGTTAGCTCTACTTTTTAGCTTGATTTATGAATAATAATAATTGTCTATATAATTTCGAATTTGTATTCGATCTAACCTAACACTTTTAGCCTACAAGATTGCAGGCGACCTAAGGGTTTTTTTCTCAGTGCACTGCTGCTGCCATCTTGAGCAACTCGATATCCTGGCTAAGACAAAGGCTCACATCAACAGGAAACCGCAAAGGAGCGCTACCAATTCCCCTACCTCTCCCCCTGCCCCATCGTACCCCTTTGCCCCAACGCCATACCGCAAAAAATGTTCGTGACGCGCGGCGACATTTGCATGGCGTTCGCACAATCCGATCCCCAACCCCAAGACACCATCGCAGAGGGGGCGAAAGGGGGCGGGAAGAGGTTTGAAGGGGGAGGGGTTGCTTTTCTTATTTCTCATTATGCAGGCAACAACAGGAGAGCGTCGCCTTGGTCCTTGAGTCCGTTTTTAAAATGGAAGAAAATGGGAAATGGAAAATGGAAAATGAAGCAACCGCCGTTTGTGGCACGCATCAGCGGTGTCTGTCTGTCTCTGTGTGTGTGTGTTGTGCACTGCTGGGAATTTAACCCATTCGAAAAAACCCCCCTGAAGCCGCCTTAAACCAGCTCTGCCCCGTCCCCGCCCCTGGTCCTTGTGTGCGTCTGCGTTGCCCGTGGATTACTCAATTAATTTAATTATGCGCTGTCAATCATTTCGTTGCCTGTGCCTCCAAAAAACTGAATGATTCGCTCTTGTTGCCACTTAATTTCTGCTATGCCTCCGTCTATCCCCCCCCCCTTCCCAACACCCCTCTTATTCTCCCATCCGCTTCTTTCTCTGTTTCTGACTATTCCTGTTCCTGTTTCTGTTTCTGTTCCTGGGCAGACAGCGAGACGCCTTTAGCCACAAATCCGTTTGCACTGCCAGAAAATAATACTTTTCGCATTCGACGCTAGATGGCGCCAGCAGCGCTCCAAAGCAATTAACTCAGCTTTCGACTTAAGCATTGTTATGCATTTTGCAATAGTTTTACATTGATTTTTCAGTTGGGTACCTACGGTATTTCATGCAGCAAATAGAATTCGGGCACGTCTGATAGATCGAAAGTTAAATGCCAAATTTAATGACTCTAGTTTTGGTAATTGTCGAGATCATTGCATTTAAAAATATGAAGAAAAAGGTCTTGCTTAAATGACTAAGTTTCTCAGTTTATATTTAGAAAAAGTAACAAAAAAAAATTCGAACCTACTCTCCATGTTATATTCAAACTTATCACAGCTGAAAGTTTACAAATACTGCCAATATTGTTTCTTGGATATCTTTTGAGTTCATTAGACGATTTCAATGCCCATTTTAGCATAGATAAATATAATCTTAGAGAGTAACTGTGCTGAATAATAAACTTGGCTTTCATCGATTAGGGCGTAAAGCGGGCATGGCATTCGACATTTGAAATAAGCTTCATGTCATGATATGTCAGGGCTTAATCGCCTCACCTCGTCATTCTGATCAAGAATATATACTCTATTGCAAAATGCCACTGTTCAGGTTTATATATACTATTTTCGGTTTCAGGCCCATAGTGCAGAAGATGCCTAGTTTTTTGCACAGTGCATGCCTTTTATTACACTCAGCTAGCGCTGTTTCTTATTTGTGTCTGCGAAAGTTTTTTCTGGTTTTTTTGGGAGCTAACCCTTTAAGGACACCACAAACGGTAGCAGCAGTTGCTCCATCCGCACCATCCGCACCATCCGCCCCTGGGCTGCTGTTGTGCGTCTCGGACTCACTCCAGGAGTCTTGAGGCTGTCACTCTCCACACTTGTGCACCTCATCCATCATAGAGCAAAAACGCAACCGCGTCGAAATAAGAGAAATCATTTGCGTTTTTGCCTAATCCCACCCACTAGTTTCTGCTTCCACGCCCCCCCATATTCTCATCCTTATCCTTAACTTTGTTCTGTCCCTGTCCCTCCCTTGCACTGTCAGTTGATGCGTTTCGCATGCTGATCCTTTCCTTTGGTCGTCGTCATGTTGACTTTTCCATTTGCCTTGGCAATTTTCTTCCTGCAACTTGGCTTTTTTCTTTGAACCCGTTCTCGCTCTCGCTCTCTTGCGCTCTCGCTCTCTCGGAAAATGTATCCTGCGGGCTTTGTTTGTCCTTCTATTTGTATAAGCTGCACATGTATGTGTGTGCGTGTGCGTGTGTGTGTGTGTGTGTGTGTGTGTGTGGTGTTTGCTTACATGTGTAAATTACTTTTCAATCTTGTGATTACTTTTTTTCACATTTAATTATTTTAATTACGGCTCAGCACACACGGCACAAACTCAACTCAACTCAACACAACTCAACACAACTCCAGGCAGAGCGAAAAGTTTCCTTTAACTCTGTTTCAGTTGCAGTTCCGGAACTAGTTCAAAAGCAAAAGCAACGGGAACTTTGTCAACAACCGAAATAATTTACTTTTACTCCAAATGGAGTAACCGAAATCATCATAATCTTTAGACTTTTGCTTTTCCATTTCTACTTTAAAGCGAGCCAAAAGCCCGAAAATAATCCTCAGCTGCTTTGATCTGGAAAATATTTAATTATCTAATCATTGAATTATTTCTTCATTTATTTATGTTTATATTTAGTTATTTATTTTTAATTTATTTTATTTTTATTTTTTATTTTTTGCTCCTTTACATTCAGAGTTTTATAAAAGTCCCACATGGTAAAAAATTGAGTAAAATAAAAGTTTTCACAGTAATATACATATATGTTTTTTAAAGTAGTTAACTAAAAAAGCTATTTATGTTAAATAACATTGCATTGTAAGGCTAATCGAAATAAAAATTAAAATAAAATTAAAATTATGTACAATTGTGCAGTTAACTTAAGTTAAAAGAACATAAAATACAAAATAAAATCAATTTATTTGGATAGTATAATTTCTTTTCTTTTGTATAAAATCTTTGTAATACCTTTAAATAGTCTAAAGTACAGCGCTAAGTAGAATCAGCTGTAATTCATATCAAAATCATTGAATGATTTTACCAAATCGTAAACCACTTGCAACTTTTAAACTGTTTAGGAAATAGGAAAAATAAATTAAATAGAATTGTTAATCACCACACATGGAACTTTCAAAACAATTAAAAATCCGTATAGAAAACTGTGAATTAATTTGCTGATTATTTAGCAAAATGCGTCAGACAATTGCAGCTTTAAAACAGTTTAAAAAACTGCAAAACAAAAGTCAATTTGTTAAGCTAAACACTTGGAACTATAAAAGTGATTCAAAAGTTCCTATCAAAAACTGCAAATGATTTTAATGAATACTCATTATCATTACTCATTGCTCGTCATCGATTCGTCAAGCAATTGCAACTATAAATTAAAAAAAAACTCGTTTATTTGCTAAGTTGTGATTGTGTTTAAAAATCTGGCCACAATTCTACAGAGTATTTTAATGGATTAGTAAAACACTTGCAACTTAATTTTATTCAAATTCCTTATCAAAAACTGTATATGCATTTAATGAATATTATCATCGATTAAACTAAATCCTTATCAAAAACTGACAAACATTTTACTGAGTGCATTTTCAAAGCACAAACTGTTTTCAAAATTTAAAAAAAAAATAACACGCCAAGTTGAACTGATTAAAAAATACTCATCAAAAACTTTCAACGAGTTCACAAAATATTATAATGAACTCCTTGAGCACTTGTTACTGTATAACTTTTTCAAAATTGGAAAAAAAAAAAAACAATTAAAAAAAATAAAATAAAATAAACAGAAGAAATGATTTTTTGTGTAGTTGACGAATGAAAGTTGAAAACTGATTTAAAAATCCTTAAACAAAACTTTCTTTAAATTTAATAAAGATTTTTAAAAACAATTAAAAAATTGCAAAAATCAATTTGTTAAAAAAAAAAAACAATTTTTATAACTGGTACAAAAAAATTCTTGTTAAAAACTGGCCACGATTCAAGCACTTTTAACTGTAAAACTTAAAAAAAAACTGGCTGAAAAAATATACATATATAGAATATGCTAAGCTGCATGAGACTTGAAAACTGATCAAAAAACTGCTTGAAAAAAGGCAAATTAATTTAATGAGATTAATTTGTCGAGTCGATCGTGGTCAATGGAGGCCGGCACGGATGATTCACGCGTCAGCCGCCAGGTGGCGCCAAGAGCCTGAGCATGAGTCTGCATATGATCGAGAATTCAGCAATCGGCAATCGGCAATCGGCAATCGGTAATCGAAAATCTCTGGCTGCGATCTGTTCAAATACAGCTGTGGCAACTAACGCCGCCAAACACGCGGCACAAAATGCCGTCGCACGTTGCCGAGCCTGAATTCTGGAATTTGCCACAGCACAAAAACAACAACAAAAAGCACGAAGTTGTCAGCGACAGAGACAGCGGCAGCAGCAGCGGCAGCGGCAGAGCTGGCAGCAGAGGGCGGAAATTCGGAGTAAACGCTGCCGACGTCGCTGGCACTGCGCCGACGCCATGTTGGCGACTGTGGCGTATGACAGTTTCGACTGTGCTACGGCGCTTCGTGTTTACTCCGAACGGTGGCGTTGGCGTCGGCGTCGCTGCCGCTGCCGCTGTCGACGTGGACAGCGCAAAAAAAAAACAAAGACGTGTTTCGTGCTGCAATTTTCATTGCGTTCGAAAAGTTCGACAACTTTGGCTAAAACTGTCAGTTAGCAGTGAACTTGGTACAGGTAGAGACGCATATAATAACGGTGTTGGCTGCTGCAGAAGCAGAAGAAGAAGAAGCAGCAAAGGCAGAAGAAGAAGCAGCAGAAGGAGCGAAGAAGAGCAAACGGACAGTTTAGAGGCAGAAGAAGTTGAAGCAAAAGAAGCTCAAAATTGCAGGCAATTTGTCGTGTGTTCAAACGTGCTGAAACGTGTTCGTGCGTGCTCGTGCGTGTTTATGCAACTTGCGTGCATGTTCGTGCGTGCTGCAACGTGCTCGTGCGTGCTCGTGCCGTGAGCCTGTCGCTCTCTCACACGCTCTCTCTCTCTCTTCATACACGCCCCCACGCTCGAGCTGCTCAATGGCTGCGCTGCCGCTGCCGCTGTCGCTGCTGACGTCGCCGCCAGCGTCGGGCCGGCCGAGGCGAACGATGTAAAATTTTATTACCCCGAAATCGCAGGCAGGCAGTCGGTTTTTGGACGTCCGGACTTCACGCCGCCAAAAAGTCTTTTGCGGCGCTCGACGAAAGTTTATTGCAATTTTCACACGCGTCTCGCGTAGCCCCAAAAAAAAAACAACAACAGCAACAACAGCGGCAAAGAAAGCATAAAAAACGCAAGCAGTAGACGCAGCAGAGCACAAAACTTTACGCGGCAAGCAGCAAAAAAGAAACAACAACAACAAAAATAAAAAAGTTAAAATCAAAACTTTTTTGCGGCCAGAAAACTGCGCGAAAGCCGAGCCTTAAAGAGCCAAAGTCAAAGTCATTACAATAAGAAATTATTCTACAAACAAAAACAAAACAAAAACATTTGGAAAACCGTTAATAATAAAAGTGCCGTACCGCGCCGCGTGTTAACTGTTAAAGCCCTTAAAGGCCTGGGCCAAAAGTGCAGCCCAAAAGCAGGCAACAACTTTCGCCGAAGTGCAGCCTAAAAGCGGGCAACAACTTTCGATATTGTGCCAGTCGCAGCAGTTTTGTCATTTTTTTGCCAGTGATCAGTGTTCAAGTGAGCGTGTGTGTGCGTGTGCTTGTGTGTGTGTGTGCTCGTGTGTGTGTGTGTGCAGCATGCAGCATCAGCAACATCAGCAACAACAGCAACAATTGCAGCAGCCACGGCAGCAACAACAGCAGCAGCATCAGCAACTGTAAAACTACAGCTAACAAATATTGCGTTAAACATCTAAAAATAAGTGCAAACAAAACCAGCAAAGTGTCCAGTGCAAACACAGCTATACACTGTAAAAAAAACACACTCTTAATAATAACAACCAGTGCAAAAAACAAGCCCAAAGCAAATTCTCGCTATACTCAAATAGGTAAAGTTCAATTTTCTTCATCTAAAAAGTAACTGAAAACATAAAATAGAAAAATGATAAACTTTGCAAGAACAACAAGCAAATACACTCAGCAAAAGAATAAAAGCAAGCAAATGAACTCATGACTCAGACCACAATTTAGTTATATTATAAATTTATATATATATATATGTATATATATATCCATTTATATTTATATATAGCATACCCCACACAAGTTTACAAAAACAAAATAAAATAAAAACATTAAAAAAATCTCCAAAAATTTGGAAAAGTATAGAAATTCAATGCAACAAGAAATCAAATTCCATTTAACAAATTATTTCAATTTACATTTATTTTAACAACTGTGCAAATATATATTGTCATCCATGCGATCATTTATAGGGTATGTCCAACATCAGATACCCACACTCTCAGCAGCCATCAAACAGTGAAAACGACGTAGCACAATTTACTAGCTATTTTAACTAAATTAAGTCAGTTTATGCTCAGTTCAAGCACACTCTGCTGCAGCTTCCTCTCTCAACTGATATTTTGCTGTGTCCAAACTATAGCATGCTTCTCAGCATAAACATGCATACAACTATAGCATACTTATCAGCGTAAGCTTAAGAAAAACCAAATTTATATTTTTTTAAATAAAAGTTTACACTGTTTTAAACACCATTAAAGAATTAAAACATTTATTATTAAGCTATTTAAATCTTGCAGTTCAATTTATTAGATAGAATAAAAAAGATTTGGACTTAGGCAAATTATATTGAAATAAATTGATTTTTTGCAGTAAGAATTAAAATTTCGATCATTTTCACTAAGAATTACAATCAAAAATTAATTAATTTTGATGGTTTAAGAATTTAAAATATCAGCCATCATGCACAATACATACATGTTTTAATATAAATTAATACTTATATTTATATTCATATTTTGCAATCATATAATGAACTTGTGCTTGGCAAATAAAACTCATTTTCAGGATAGGACAAAACTTATTTATCGGAAATTTAACAAAATAAGAAAAACATAAAACAAACTTAAATTAAATACAAAATTAAAGAAAAGTTTAACAGGCAATTTATAAAAAAAAATACTCTCAATAGTTTTCTAATTTTGATAGTCAAATAAGAATTTGTTTGAACTGAGTATGAATTTACAAAACAAAATTTGAAATTTGGACGAGAAAAAGAACTTTCTATTTGTTTGTAAACTTAAGTAGAACACATGCTTAAATTCAGTACAAGATTTACTGAAAAAACTTGAAAAAAAAAACTCGATTATTTTGCTTTTCCAAACGATAAGAGAGATGATCGATAGCCAAGGGGAATATGCTTGAACTGAACATAAACTTATATAGCATAAATTAAGCTAAGCTGCAGTATTTCTTAGCTTATGTTATACAAAAATTAGTTTTTGAAGAAGAAACCGATAGAAATTTATTGAATAACTAAAACTCAAGTCGATTATTTTGTCAATTACTGAGATATTTCGATAGTTTAGACTAGTCTTAAGTCAAATTCAGTGTCGTCTAGAGTTGCTTGAGAGTTGACTTGAATTAAGTTGTGTTTGACAGCGGCAACAGTTTGCTGTTGCTGGCGTGTTTTGTTTTTAGCTTTTGCATGCCTCTCTTTTGTAAATCCCGCTAAATCCCGCTACTAATCCCTGCCTTAACCAAATAAAACTCAGCTAACCAAATAGGCGTAAGTAATTACTAATATTACTAATACTGATCAGGGCTGCAAACCGAATTTCACGAATTTCTTACTGTGAATGAAACCTGGAAATAAATTAGATGATATAGGTGAAGCTTGGTAAAAAAAAAATAAAATAAGAATGCTAAGCGTAATTTTAGTGAAGTCTATAATGATAATATTCTAATTCGCATATTTCCACTCTTGATATATAAAACATATATAATTTGATTCTGCAAAGCTAAATGTTGGTTCTTATAACGTTTTCAGTTACAAGAAACATCTACAAATTAAACTTTTTATTTAAAAACAACCTAAATTTTTTTCTAAGATTTAATTGTTTGGTTTCAAAGCAACGCTTGGAATATTTATTTATTTATTTATTTTATATATTAATGTACACATGAAATAATTAAGTTCCAAGCAATAATTGAAGTATAAATTTGTTTATTTATTTATTTTTTATCAGGCAGCAATATGAAATTATTTTACTTCAATGCAACGTTTAAAATTTATTAAAATTTTTTCAGCAATATAAATTATTTGGCTTCGAATCAACGCTTGAAAAATTTATGTTTTCAATTTATTTATTTATAATATTTATTAATTTATTCATTTATATAAATATTTAATTAAAGCAATTTACGTCAAATCGAAGATTTGAATATTTGTTTTCTTTTTTATTTATACAGCAATATAAAATTAGTTAAATGTATTCGAAGCAATGCCACGAATATTTATTCAATTATTTAATTATTTTCTAATTATACAGTTTAAAATTGTATTAATTTTTTTTAATTGTTTAAATTTTAGTCAATTTAAAATTAGTTGTTTTCCAATCAATGCTTTGGCTATATATTTTAATTATAGGACAATAAGAAACTAAATAAATTTATTTCAATCAATGCATTGAATATTTGAATATACATTTCATTATTTTTGTAATTATTTGAGCAATAAAAATTAAAGATTTTTGGGTTTGCAGCCCTGGTGTTAACGAGCGTTACAAATTGATTGCAATTCCGAAATTGAGAAATCTAAAAAGCAAACGAACTAAATTTGTTGTTAAGGCAATTTGGCAACAATGGCGCTGTCCAAGCGGCCGCTCAGCAAGGAGACGCCATTGGTAGAGAGCAGCAACAACAGCAGCAACAACAGCAACAACAGCAGTAACAACAGCAATAATGGCAGCAGCAACAGCAACAACAACAGCAACAACAACAATGGCAGCGGCAACACTGAGCCTGAGACGGCAATCAAGCGACGCAAACGCTGCAGTCGCGATGACGAATTAAGCAGCAACAACAACAACAACAACAACAGCAACATGAGCAACAACAACATCAGCAACAACAACAACAACACATTGCCGCAAAAGAAGCGACAGCTGGGCTTGAATCTGCTGCCCAAAGCAGCAGCAGCAGCAGCAGCAACAGAGAAGACAACAGCAGCGGTAGCGGCAGCAGCAGCAACAGTTGCTGCCACGCCAGCAACATTGGAGGTATCCGAGCAGGACGACGAGACGCTGATCAGGGAGACGCAGGCGGCGCTGAAAAGCTTATCAGGCAGCTGGCCCGATGCCAGGGCCAATTTGTATCGATTGCAGGAGCAGGAGGAGCAGCAGCCGCCGCAGTTTCAGAATCTCTTCGAGGAGAAGCAAAAGTATGCTAGCAACAACAACAACAACAACAACACAAGCACCACAGCAACATCTACAACAACAACAACAACAACATCTACAACAACAACACAACTCACACAAACAAATGTTCTGCGTTTACGTTTCCACAGACAAAAGGAGAACGATCAGGCGCGCCTAAATCACAATCACGTCTACATGCAGCACAAAAAGGACGCCCTCGACGCCTACGCCCCTGGCAACTCCGCCTTCAAGCCCCCCATCGACATCATCAAGCGCAACGGCCAATTGCTGGCCCACGCCCATGTCCAGGCTCAGGTTCAGGCCCAGGCTCAGGCTCAGGCTCAGGTCTATGCCCAGTACACCAGCAATGCCTATAATGCCGCCGAGGCCTATTATGGCTATGCAGCAGCAGCTGTTGCCAGTCAGCAGCAGCAGCAACAGCAGCAGCAGCAGCAGCAGCAGCAACATGGCCTCTGCCTGGAGCTGGCGCATTCGCCAAAACCCCCGACAACTGGCAGCAAGGAGTATACCATATTGCAGCCAGCGGGCGTGGGCAGTCGGGCGGCCTCTGTAATGCAGGATATAGCGCGCGAGGGCGTGGCCGCCACACCGCCCAGCACGGCAGCAACACCAGCAGCAGCAGCAGCAACAGCAGCAGCAACAGCATCAGCAACAGCAACAGCAACAGCAGCAGCAACATCCACATCAACAACACCGGCGCCAAGTTATTCGCCGGGCAGTCAGCATCGCGGTAAGTTGTTGTCGTTGTTGTAAAACAAAACATACACACACTGCTGTTGATCTGGCAACGCTGTGTCACTAAATAACATCCACTAACAAACAAAAAAATGCCTCAAATAAATCAAATGCAAGCGATGCTACAACTGCAACTTTCTGCTAGCAACACACAACACAGCAGTTGATCTGGCAACGCTGTGTTGAAAAGCAAATACTAAATAAATATAAACATTTGATCTGGCAACGCTGTGTTACAACTAACAAAGTTTACAATAAATAAAATACAAAATAAACCACAACTGAAACTTAAACTTTTTGCTTGCACACACAACACTGCGGTTGATCTGGCAACGCTGTGTTCAACAAAAAAATATATTCCCCTAAAAAATAAAAATACATTCTATTTGGCAAAAACAATAAGCAAAGCCAAAGGAAACTCAAAACTCAAAACTTTCCCCCTTGCACACAACACACTGCAGTTGATCTGGCAACGCTGCTGTTGCTTAGCGGTTAACGGTAATATATACGCCCCTGGTAATGCCATATCGTTCATATCACATTTACAATTTTTGTTGCTTTCTTTTCGCTACTGATCGATCGAGCCAAACTTCTTGTTGCATTGAGTTTTAAGTCTACAAACATTGGCATAAACTACACTCTACAAAAATAGGAGAAAAGGAGAGACATAGAGAGAGAGAAAGAGAGAGAGAGAGAATTAGAAAGAGAGACAGAGAAACAGGCAGTTATAGGAATTTCACAATTTCAATAAATTAAGGGCAAAACTTTACCAACTTTTTTTAAATTAAATAAATATGCATTCTATTAAATTATTTTATAATGTTATATAACAAATTAACTTTAATTGATTCTAATTTTAATTCATTAATAATTTAATTGGTTATCGTGCCAAAAGCTAATTCAACTAATTATACTTAAAATATATATATATATATATATATATAAATAAATCAACATTTACTTTATTAAATATATACTATAAATATTTCAATTAAGTAAATATATATAAAACTTCAATTATTTTATATAAAAAAAAAGATAAAATTATTTCATTACTCATAAATTTTTTATAACTAAAGTAAAATTAAAATTAAGAAAAAAAATTTATACATATGCTCACCTAATTTAATTTAATATGTATTAACTTTTAATAAAGTGAAATAATTATTTAATAGATAGAACTATATTTATTTTAAAACGTTTACTTATTTTTCAAACATTTTTTTAAATACATACCTTCCATTGCAACATTATTTAATAATGATCTCATAATAATCTTAATTTTCTAGTAATATCACTACACCAGTTTGATAAATAAAATTCGAAGTTTGCTAAATTTACTAAAAAATACTATAAATGATATAATTTTCAAATAAATTTGATATAGCCTAAAATAATATTTTTCATTAATTTGTTGTCGTTAATGAACATTGAAAAGACCCAAAATAACTAACTCTTTCCACGACGTTACATTTGGGCACATTCGACGCCATTTTGTACATTCTGCATAAACGCTTTCTGTACAAAATTTTATCAAAAAATCATAATGTGAAATTTGACAAAAATATAATATAAATATACTAAATGCCCTAAAGGTTTCCAAAATTTGTATACCTTGTAGCCATGAAATAGGTAAAAGTAGTGTTAGTAAACATTCATCCAAATTTTTAGCTTATATGCGGTCCAATACGTAAGATAGAATGAGATTTTTTTTATGAGTTCCTTCTCTTGCGGACGTCCTTATGAGACTTATATTTATTTATTCAATTTAGAAAGCTTAGATATTTTTCCCATATTTATTTATTCAATTTAGAAAGCTTCGATATTTTTCTCAGATACAACGAATTCATATGTATTATTTTAATTATGGTTATTGCTAGTTTTATGGCACTTATTGTAATGCTTATTACAATTATTATTTGCACATTTAGCTCAAGTGTGCTTCCCTCTCTCGCTGTCTCTCCTGCCCTCCCTGGCCCTGGTCTCTCCCCTTCCCTCCCGTCCCTTCCCAAAAAGACATTAAGCGATTTTGTCGTTATGAAATGTTGTCTGTGTCAGGTTTAAGGGCGGCATTTGGGGGCGGGGCACGCACTCAAGCAACAACTAATGGCTTGTAAAACCCCTTTACGAAACCCCGAACCCCCCTCCCCCACACCCATGGGCACACAGACGCACACAAAGGCATTAGAGATGACAGCACGCGTGTTATCAATTGGAATCCTATGCACAGTTCCTGAAGACGTTACACAACACTAACTTGCAAAATCCCATTTTTAACTACACTCTAAAAAATAGGCTACTCGAAATATGCTGAAAAAAGCAATTAAAAGAAATTCTCTTCTTGTGATTTGTGAAAACATCAATTTTATAAAGTAAATTCTTGAAACAAATAATACAAATTACAGAATATGATAAACCTTAATGCAAATTTCTATTGCGCTATATAAATTATGTAGAGTTTTTATACCCTGTGCCCATTTGAAAAATGGGAAAAACAGGGTTAATAACTTTGTGCGAATGTATGTAACAGGCAGAAGGAGGCGTGGCAGACCCCACAAACTATATATATTTTTCTTTAGATTTTTAATTGAATGACGCTAATTTGAAAATACTACTTTGAACTTTAAAAAATTTACTACAAAATCTCTTCATTCTTTTATATAAAATAAATTCAAAATAACTTAATAAAAATCTAAAAAAAAAAATATATCCAACACTTTTCGGTTCCTGTCCGAGATTAACAAACTCATGATAGATATGCATAGATTGTGAAATAAAAATTAAAAATTAACTTTCCTTTTTTTTATGTCGATTCTGAAAGATTAATTTTCCATTTAACAAATTCAAAAGGTATACAAAATTAGTTTAAAGGACTAAAAACATTTAGCGTTACATGCACAAAGTTGAAAAATTCCTAAATATTGATGATGATAAATTAATAATGTTGAATTGAAATAAAAACTGTAAATTATTTAAATAATAAAATACAAATTAATTATTTAATTATTTAATATTTAATAACAAGCGAAAAACATTTATAGATTTCTGGTTTTTATATTGGCATAGAGATCAAATTTAGGCAGAATTTAGAGAAAGGCGTGAAATGTGCCGAATGTGACGTCGTGGGATTCAACCGATATTTATAGTTATAGGCGATAGTTTTGGCACGCTCGCATCTCTAAAACACACACGTAGACAAAGAGACTGCTCTTTTTGGGGCTTTTAAAAACTTTGCCACTAATTTCAGTGCATTTCTCTGTACGAAATTTATAAAATTGAACTTGTTGTCAAAGCGAAAGAGTGAGGAGAGAGTGAGGAGAGAGGAAAGAGAGAGAGAGAGGGAAGGAGATACACACACATAATGATTAGATATTAAGGCATACGTGAGGCACGTTCTGTGAACCACTTTTGCATATTTATTTTGCCATTATGTTTAGGCATTAATATGCTGCGGAGGCTCAACTTTGTTGAAGTGCCTTTAAGCCAGAGCGGCACTATGGTATTCGTATAATTTGAATGACTTTTTAAATAGTTTCGGCTGGAGTCTACGAGAGTCACAAAAGACACAAAGCCAATGGGGCTGGGGGAGTTAGACATAATAAGTCATTAGCCCGTGTTTTTGTTGCCAGCAGCTAATGTGGCTTATTAGGCTTAAGCCGGGCCGCGACTGCAGCAACTGCAACAATTTAATTAAATTCTAATTACAACAGCGTCTAGTCGGGGCTTTCTTTTAGACCAAAAGCGCAAAAGGGTATATTAAACCAGTGCCAATATTAAAACTACACACTTGTAATTGTATACGTACGTAGCGATATATATGCATATTACACTATAATATCGCATGAGAAACAGCGAAGATATGCAACAGACAATTGGTTTTGGTCTCATGCTGTCGGTTACATCCGACTTATCTGCTTCTGCTACACCTTTTTGCCCGTTCGTCCTATAAATCGCAGTTTTCTATAACAAGTTTTTTCTATAAAATATAACATAAAATCATCCGAAATAAAATCAAATAAGTTCTTCTAAAATTAATTATATTATAAAAGCAAAGTATTGACGCATCATAGCTCTCGTAATTATATTCCGATTTGAATGATATTTACAGATAGATAGATAGATATTAACGAAGTAGACAGAATTTATGTAAATTAGATCTACGATATATATGATATGATATATGTTATGATAGATTGATATTATTTAAATTCGAAAATGTATTCCATTTGTATACCTATCTACATTCCAAAAATGGCTGCTTAGATTTCATAGTTTTCGAGATCTCAGCGTTTATCCAGACGGACCAACAGACGGACATGAATAAATTTACTCAGTTTATCGTCTTGTTCAAGAATAAATATACTATATATACATATATATTAAGGCGTGGCTGACTCCACACGCCTCCTGCTGGCTTTTACATCCATTCATATTAATAATAAATTAATTATTAACCCTTTTTTACCCAATTTTGTCAAAATATACGTCTCTAAAATGTAGGGTTAATTAGCTTAAAAGTGTAGCTAAAGTTTAGCCTGCTGTCGAGTGCGTCCGACTCTTGCGCCTGTTGAACTTGCAGTTTGACATTTTGCAGTGCCACGTACTAGACACACACACACACACACACACACACACACACGCATACACTCACATATACACACATGTGTGTTAAAGTATTTCTAAAAATATTTCATTAGACCCCTTGGCCTGCCCCCTGCCCTTCGTCCATGGCTGCTGTAACAGACAGCAAAGGTGTGCGTGTGTGTGTGTGTGTGTGTGGGTGTGTGTGTGTGCGAGTGTGTGCGTGTGCGTGTGTATGTGTGTTATCTTACATGAATTCATGTTTAGAAAGAGGGAGAGAGAGAGAGCAGGTTTAGACGTGGTCTGGTTGATTTTTGAATGGGTTTTTTGCTGCTGTCACAACAGCCTTGGCACACACATGTGTGTGTGAGTATCAGTGTGTGTGCGTGTGTGAGAGTGTGTGTGTGTGCTTTTTAAAGTAAATAATGCAAAGCTGTTTTCCATCAAATTTTAATTAATTATTTACGCAAAAGAATTCGTTGCGCCTTACACTTCCCGCTCATGATTCGACTACAACTGTATGTGTGTGCATGTGCGTGTGTGTGTGTGTGTGTGTGTTTGTGTGTGTGTGTGTGTGTGTACCTTGTCAGCTGTAAATTTTCAATTTTTGAGAAATTTTTTCATTGCTGTCAAGTTGTCGCAGCAATTTTCCATAAAATTTTCCTTGACTCGAAACACGTAATTAATTAGATATGCCATCTCACTCGGGCCCTCTATCGCTCTGTCTCGCTCTAGCGCTCTCTCCCGCTCTCTTTCTCTCTCGCTGTCCCTGCCGTATATGTAGTTGCATCCCTGATTTGTTACAATTTACTGTTATATATCGGTTACTTGTAGATGGCGCCAAATGCCCAACTCCTCATTGCACTGGCCAAGGACATGTCACAGGATTATATTCGCATCATCGCAGGTACAGCTACAACACTAACACACACACACACACCACATCCATACACACACACACATACACCTACACCTACACTAGGGATGTTGAAAATCTATCGTAATATCATTAATATCGATAACTGCTTCTTTTTACATAATTATTCGATTATCATAAATTTCTCAGTTAAATAATATAATGATATTTTTGGTATTTATTTGTTATATCGTTAAATATTTACATCAGAAGCAAAAACAATCGATATATTGACATTTCCATTTATTACAAAAATATATAAATTTGTTAAAAACCAATGTTATATGTTAATTTTGCTAGAATGCAAATATCGTTATTTTATTTGTTTTTATTTATTATATTTTTATCGATATTTTTATCCAACATCCCTAGCACACATCGTATACACTCTACTGAATTCTGTGCTTCTTCTTCATTCCTCCCACGCGCTCTTCTCTCTGGGAATTGATAGTTTGTCGGGTTGTCCCAAACGCGATAAGGTCACAACGGAACGTAAGTGCCAAATTTTCATATTTGTAGCACATTGTGTAGAACTCTCTCTCTCTCTCTCTCTCTCTTTCTAACTCTCTCTCTCTCTGTCTCTTTTTCTGATACTTCTACAACTCTATCTACAACTAACGTTTTCTGGCTCTGTCTCTCGCTAACTGCTTGATAAACTCGTTTCTATGTAATAGTCTGATAAAAGCATGTTGTCTCTCTCTCTCTCTCTCTCTTCCTCTCTCTATCTTGTATGTATGTGTGTGTATGTTTGTCTCACTCTCTCTCTCACTCCGGATATCTTCTTTTTAAACCTTCTGCATGCTCGAAGGCTAGGGCTTTCTAGTGTTGTAAAAGATCATATCTTCTTTGCCTTTCTTCCAAGTCTGCCTTCCTTTGTCTCTCATATCTCTTTTTAGGTCTCTCTCAAGTACTACTACTTGCATAGATCTCTTCAATTCTTCTTCTTCAGGCCTGTATTGCTTGCGTCGATAATCTTTTTCGCTTCTTTCGTCGAAAAAAACTTCCTGCTCTGTTAAATAATTAGAAGTACGTCTATCCTCTATACCTTCTCATGTTGTTGTATTTTGCTCTTATTGGGTCTCCTTTTCTCCTATTCTTTACAAGGTCGTACTTTCTTTAGGAAAAGGCTAAAGTCTCTTTCCGTAATTACAAATTCAACCATTTTCATATTCTTCTACTATCTCTCTCTGTCCGTTTCTCTCTCTCTCTCTCTCTCTCTCTCTCTCTCTCTCCCTCTCTCTCTCTGTTTCTCCCTCTCTCTCTCTCTCTGTGGATGTGCTGTTAATTGTGTATACCTTAGCATCTTTCCGTTTAGAGCTGCAAGAGTATTACTGTTAGCCGTTAACCGTTAACCGTTACCGTTACCGTTGCCAAACTAACTAATCACACTGAATATACCCCTTCCTACCTCCCCGACTCCTTTCACCGATTGTCGCATAATCGATAAACGATAACTAGTGTTGGCCCTGCACGAGCAGATATTGAAATGCCCTACGCCCGGATGTAACGGCAGGGGTCACGTACAGCCGCACCGGAGCGTGCATCGCAGCCTCTCCGGCTGTCCGAGGGCAATACGGCGCAGTTCGGCGAATCGACGGGGTGCGGGGCCAGCGCGTGGGCAGCTGCCAATGCCGATACCGATACCGATAGCGATACCAATACCGATAGCCATAGCGATTGAGCGCAATCATAGCGATAACGAACACGATTACGATAACAATATCGATAACGATCACGATAACAATATCCATAACGATAATAATGTCGATAACGATAATAATAGCGACACAACAGCAGCAGGTGCGTTAAACGCCTGCCAAAGCAACAGCAGCAGCAGCAACAAAAACAAAACAAAATATCGATAACTTTGATAACATTTTTGTGGAAGTTCAAGCAACAACTACTCAAAATATCGATAAGTTTTTGTGAAAGAACTAAAGAAGCAACTGCTCAAAATATCGATAACTTTGACATCATATTTTGTGAAAGTCAAAACATTTAATCTCTGTTTTTCTCTCTCTTCTCTTTCTCTCTCTCTCTCTCTCTTCTCTCTATTTTTCATACTCTATGCTTTTGACCTGCTTCTTGCTGTTGCATTGCCGTTTTCCAACACACACACGCTTTCTCTCTTTCTCTCTCTCTCTCTCTCTCTCTCTCCATCTCTCCCTTTCTCTTTGTCTCTCTTCTTGCTCTCTCGCCGCGCAGCTGGCGAACTGGAGAAGCATGAGAAGCTGGAACTGCATGCGCTGGACAAGCTCAAGCTCAGCTCCAGCCATTATCTGAACAACAACAACAACAGCTGCATCAACAACAACAACAACAGCAGCAGCAGCAACAGCAACAGCAGCAGCAACAACAGTAAAACGATGCCCATAATTAAGTCAGAGTACAGTCCCGTCGCCAGCATTAAGTCCGAGTACAATAAGTCCCCCATGCACTCCTATATGGCCAATGACGCCGCAGCAGCAGCAGCAGCGGCAGCAGCAACTGTTGCCGGCAGCACACGCGGCAGCAACAGCACCACAGCCAGCAGCAATGCTGCCACTGAGCCGCTGCTGAACCGTTATGTTGCGCTGCAAAGTCCACACCAGCAACAGCAGCAACAGCAGCAACAACAGCAGCAGCAACAGCAGCAGCAGCAACAGCAGCAGCAGCAGCAACAACAACAGCAGCAGCAGCAACATACGCTGCATCAGCAACGTGGTCCTTTCATCGAGGGCAATTCGAGCCAGTTGTTGCCGGCGGGCAACGGCAGCAATGCCGGCGACAACAGCGATGTTGCCGCCTACCACAGCGAGCATCAACAGCAACAGCAGCAGCAGCAACAGGCGGACGAACGACAGCAACAGTATGAGCATATGAGATATGCACAGAGCCATGATGCGGCGGCAGCAGCAGCGGCGGCGGCAGCAGTTGCTGCCGAACAGCAGCAGCAGCAACAGCAGCAGCAACAGTTGCTGGTGAGCAATGCCAGCAGCAGCGAGTTGTCGCCAGCACGCAGCGCCTACGACACGCATCCTCATACGCATCCGCATCCTCATTCGCATCCGCATCCGCACACACATCCGCATGCACATCCGCATGCGCATCCGCCGCCCGTCTTCGCCGTGGGCGTGGGCATTGGCGTGGGCGTGGCAGACACAACAGCAGCCGGCTTTGAGCGCTACGACGCCAGCAATTGTTGCCCCAACGGCAACGCCAGCAGCAATCAGCGCCAGGTGACGGCAGCAACAGCTGCTGCGACGGCAGCAACAGCTGCCAATATGTATCATTATTTGCCACAGACCGCCGACGATCTGCAGGCGCAGCAGCAGAAATATCTGCAGGAGCAACAGTTGCTCATGGCCAAGGCGGAGCACGAGGAGCTGGCCAACGGTGCTGCCGGCCCCCTCTACCCCCGCCCCATGTATCACTATGATCCGACCATGGGCCCCCTACCGCCCGGCTTCTCCGCCATCAATTTGTCCGTCAAAATGGCCGCAGCGCAAGCTGCCGCCGCCGCTGCTGCCTATCAGAATCAGCAACATCAACACCAACAGCAGCAGCAGCAACAGCAGCAGCAACAACAGCAACAACAGCAGCAGCAGCAACAGCAGCAGCAACAACAACAGCAGCAACAGCAACATCATCAACAGCAACAGCAACAACACAGCAAACAGAGCAGTTCGCCCACGCCAAATGTGGGCGTGGCAGCACCAGCTGTCGACCTGTCGGGCGCCACATCGGTGACGTCATCGAGCCCGCACGGTTTCAACTCGCCAGCCTCCCACAACCAATACAACCAGCGCATGGGCAACGGCAGCCCCCAGCCAGGAGCCAGCCCCAACATTGCCAGTCCCCAGGTGCCGAGTCCACAGGGACAGACGCTGGACCTCAGCGTCACGCGTTTGCCACACAGGTGAGCACAGACCGACGAGAGACTGACGGATGAACGGACGGAAAAACGGAAGAACGGAAGAACGGAGGAACGAAAGAACAGACGGAACAGAATGTACGGCAGGACAGAACGGGGATCACACAAACGAAGAACGGACAGACGAGAAACGAACCGACAGACCGACGAGAGAAGACAGAGAAGACAGAAGAATTGACCAACGGAGGAATGGAAAAACAGACGGACAAATATGCGAAAGTACAGAACGGAGAATGGACAGAACAAGCAACGGACGAATAAGGAACGGACAAACGAGAAACGGACGAATTAGAATCAAACAAATAAAGAACGAGGAACGGACGAACGGGGGACAGACAAGCCAGGAACGAACAAACAAGTAACGAACCGATAAACCGACGAGAGACTGGCGGACAGACGAACAGACGGACAAATGTAAGGCAGCACAGAACGGGGAACGGTCAGAACAAGCAATGGACGGAAAAGAAACGGACCAACGAGAAACGGACAAATTAGAAACGACTGAGGAACGAACAGACGAGCATACAGAATGGATAGACAGTTGAAGAAATTAAGAGTCAAATGGACAAACGGAAAAATTGAAAAAGGATAAACGTAAAGATAGAACCACACAGACAGACAATCGAACGAACGCACCGAATCACACCCTTGCCTCCCCACTCCAAAACTCCTTATATTTATTTTTACAATTTTTGTTTTTATGTATTTCAAGTATTTTTAATTAAAAATATATTATATTTTTTTTGGTATTTTGTTGGAACACGCAGAACTCAGCAACTCTACTAGGCAACTCTAGAAAAATTATTAGACGTTTTCAACATAACCCCAATAGGCATATAGTAGTGTAGATTGTAGCAAATTAAACTGTTCAACTATTATAAAAATACCTCAAACAATGTCAGAAAGTTTAACTTTAACTTACAATCGTTGATTAAAACGGAGTTTTCTTGAGTTTTTTTTTGGATCTATGGCTACATAAAACCTACAGATCTGAAATTTCAAATGCTAACACTTAATTGTATGGTGCAGCTGAAAAATAAGGTGAAATTTGTTTGCTTCAGTATTAAGCTAAGTTGAGGTAGCTTAAAATTATAATTAAGAGAAATAATAATAAGGATAGCTAGATTTTAATACGCAGCAAAATGTATGCTCAAATAGAATTCTAAACGGTTTCCACTAATTTTCTCTAAAACTCTTTTACCCTTCGTCTCTTAGCATCATCACGAGTCCGCAGTACGGCACGGACGGCCTTGTCGTGAGTCACGGCCAAGGCTTCGGTAGTGCTGCACCGGGTTCACTTGGACCAAACGGACCCCCACGTTCACCACAAATGGAGCCAGTGGACTTTAGTGGACCGCCTCGACCCCTCGGGTTCGGTCTGGTGGGACACATCAGCGGGCCTCGCCCTTACAGTCGAGAGTCTACGCCCGATAGCGGCGGTTCCCATTACATCGAAACGTATCGGGATCCCAGCGGTGAGTTTTGATAGCCGCAACAACCAATCGATATTATCATTCAGTAGCTTCAACCAAAGGGATATCTACATAAGGAGGGAAAGATTGTTATTAGTTAACGTAATATTGTAAATGAGCTTAAAAAAATAAACTTATGACATAAATAATATAAATAAATTGTATATATCGATATCGAGCGGTGAGTTTCTAGATATGGAAGGACGATAATTATAAATTAAGGAGATGTTTCAAATGACTTTATAAATAGTACAAATTGTTACTTCTAGCTATCGATACAAAGAAAGAAGATTTTTTTAAATTATCGAAACATGGCAAATAACATTTAATAAACATTTTTGTACTATATTCGAAATACCAAATAATATAACTTCAATTGTATTCCATTTCCCATACCTTTTAGGCTACTCTCCGCATCCTGGCTATGGCATGGTAGTGCAATCGGATTATCCACCAGCTGGCTATCATGGCTATGGTCCTGCGGCTTATCAGTGCAGTAATCCGTATGCCACAGCCGTTGGTCCTGGCGGATATCCCACGCCCGTATCCGGCGGATATTCACCCAGTCCAGCCACCTGCTACTCGATGCCACCGCCACAGCATATACCGCAACACGACAAGTCTAAGGACGGGTAGGTTTATCCCATAACTATTTTTATTATATCTCACATCATTAGCTCTCCGCTTTTTCTCCGAGTGCAGCGCAGTCTACGCTGTCCCTTAATGAATTATGCAATTATATTAGAGTCGAACATCCTCCAGCAGGTGCTGTCACATTCAACTAGTCATCAGTCACTCGTGTCACTGTCCAGCAGTTGACACAGTGGGGTCTGATGGAAATTATGGTATCAAAATCGTATCAAAGGTTGAATGAAGCTCAAATGAGTAGCAGAAAATAATATGCTTACAAAAAAGCATTTTAAAATGTTGAAAGTTGCCGAAGTTCTTCAATTAAGTGTTTCATACCACTGTGCAAGACACATGTGCTTTAATATTTATGATTTGAACTAAGTGGCAACGCAGTACGCTCATAAAACCCGCCCCGAACGGTCTGCAGCGTTCCATACCAAGTTCCCCTGCCTTAATTTAATCAAACTTTAAAACAGATGACAACCCATCGAAAACTTGCTCCTCATCAAGGCATTTCCCTCTTGCTCTTTCTCCCGCTTTTTTGATTGCAGCTTGACGGGTTGCTCTCGCTCGGATCGCAATCACTTGCAGTCGCATTCGCAGGAGCTGAAGTGCCCGACGCCTGGTTGTGATGGTTCGGGTCATGTCACCGGCAACTATTCGTCGCATCGAAGTCTCTCGGGCTGTCCGCGCGCCAATAAGCCGAAGAGCAAGCCCAGGGATGGGCAGGATTCGGAGCCGTTGCGTTGTCCCATACCTGGTTGTGATGGTTCTGGTCACTCCACTGGCAAATTTCTATCCCACAGAAGGTGAGTTCACCTCAAGTTCGTGTCGCTCTCAACCTCTAAGCTTGTCGGTAACCTCCGACTCGTTGCAGCGCCTCCGGCTGTCCAATTGCCAATCGAAACAAAATGCGCGTTCTGGAGGCTGGCGGTACAGTGGAACAACATAAAGCCGCCGTCGCAGCGGCTACGGCAATGAAATTTGATGGTGAGTACGATATATCGATAACGACAATTCGATAGATAACAAATAAAAATATCGAGCATCATAGTTAATCCTTCGTTGACTATCTAAGTTCAATATGTTGGATCTATCATCGATCTAGTGAGAGTAAAGATGGCTATCGATAACAAAATTTGTAATTATATCAAATCGTAGACCCCCTACTTATGAATTTCCTTTCTATTTCTCTATTTCTTCCCCACTTTCAATCTTTGTTTTAGCCTGCACCACAGTCGGCAGTCAGGGCATCAAGAAGCCCAAGTTCGATGAGGTCACCATGGTCTATCCCAAGGGCTATACAGGTAAGTGTTTGCGGCACCAACTCTCAACCTATCCCAGCCTCTGCCCCCGCTGTTCCTGGAGATATTTGCAGTCTCTCTGGCGCTCTCTTGCGTGTTTTCTGTTATGAACTGGGCTTTGTTGTTATGATACCCGAACCGCAGCGTCAGGTTGGGGCATCATAACATGAATATAAAGTTTGCAACACACACAAATAGATGAAATATAGTCCATAACTATCGATACATGTAATTCGATAAATGTACATCGATAAATATATATCGATAGCTAACATTAACTGCTTAATTTGATCTTGCTCTATCGCTCTGTCTTTCGCTGTCTGTGTTGTTGTTGCTCTCTTTTTGCGCTCTTTCTCTCTCTTCGCTCTCTCTCTCGTATTGTACATTTTCGGTTGGAATTTTGTGTGCGTGTGCTAACGTCTAACCAAAAAAAAAAGAGTTAAAAAATGCTTTAAAAAATACTAAATAAATACTCTTGTTATAATTTCGGTTTGGCTTTGGTTTTTTGTTTCGTTTCATTTCGTTCTTCCTGCCTCGTTTGACTTGATTTATTTGTATCATATTTACCAAAAAAGTATTTCTTAGACTGCGTATACAAAATACTAAAAATACCAAAAATACCTTACGACAGACGACGGGCTGGCAGTAAATGGCATTATCAAACCCGGTGCATAACAAAAAAAACCCGACGCCCGATAACTTGCTGAATATCGAATATCGAACACACACACACGCACGCACACACGCTCGCCTCTCTTTCTCTCTCTCTCTCGCTCTCTTTGTGTGTGTGTATGTGTGTGTGTGTGTGTGTGTGTGTGTGAACATTTTCCTAATTTATAATTCTAATTTAATTGCGTTTTCTTCCTTCTTTTTCGTTTCGTTTCATGGTTTTATTTAGACTACGCGACGTTTTGTATCGGTGCTGAGTATCTGCTGTAAATAGGCTAAACAAAAAAAATACCAAATAAAATACATACAAAAATACCAAAAAATAATTCCAATGTTAATATATGTAAATACCGAAAGACAACAACAACAACAAACAACAAAAAGTCACACAACCATTAAAAATATACCAAAACGATCATAAGGTAAGCCGAGTTATTTGCTATATCACTCCACACCAGTGTTGCCAAATTGCATTAAAAAAAAAGCCCAAATCGACCCACAAAACAGGCTACAAACATTTTAGCACTAATACCTATTTCATAAAAGAATTATTACCCATTAAACAATTCAAATTACAATCAAAAAAGTACTACAAATATCTAGTTTTACCTACCTGTAGACCCGAAAGACTACTTAAAGCCAGATTTTTCTAACTAAAGCTAAAATATTAAAAGCTTTGAAAAGTTTTAATGTAAAAATAAACGGTATAGAATTATTATTATTTTAGGAAAACCGTAAAAAGGCAAAGTTGGCAACACAGCTCCACACACACACACATTCTCTTTCTTTCCCACACGCACACACACACACACACTCGATCTCTCTTTCTCTCTCTCCCTCTCTCGCTCACACACACACAAACACACACACACAATAGAAAGCTCCAATTGAGTTGCTAGCACACGCGCACATTGACAACCGCGGAGAGCTTTAAGCTTTGCAGAGAAGATCTCAAAGCTCTCGAAAAGAGTACCAATAAACTACGCATTAAAGAGAGCCTCAAATTTATCGCTTTACTTACTTTCTCTCCTCTCTCTCCCTCTCTCTCTCTCTCTCTTGATTTCTCTCTCCTTTACGCTCAGGTGGCGGCAGCCTGGACATCGTGATGAGCGGCGTCGGCGTCGGCGTCGGCGTTCCTCTGCCGCCTGGCATTAACAGCAACAGCAGCGGCAGCAACAGCAATGGCGGCAATGTTAACAGCGACAAGTCTGTTAGCGGCAATGTTAACGTCAATGTTAACGTTGTTGCCGGCAACAGCGAAGATCTCAACACTCTGGAGGCCGAGATCTCGGAACTTCAGCGAGAGAACGCCCGCGTAGAATCGCAAATGATGCGCCTCAAGTCGGATATCAACGCGATGGAGTCGCAGCTCAGCACCAGCGATCGGGTACGTAGGCTCAGGTTCGTTGATCGCAACAAATTTTGAGTATTTTCTTCACTATAATGCCCTAAGAGTTAGCTCTAAGAAAAATTTTAACAAATTAACAGATTTGAAATTTGTTTTATCGCTCAGAAAAAAAATCTTATTTTAAACGGGATAAAATATAAAAAAAAAATTATTAACACAGTTTTTACAAGGTATAAAAATAATAAAAAAAAGAAAAACAAGTTTTTGACTTTCAGGATAAATTTTAATAAACAATTATGCTGCGCTAAAACCATTTACCGGTTCTAAAATAGCAAATTGCAATGCTTGAATATTTGTAAATAAATTGGTTCTTCCAATCTGTTTTGATTAAAATAAGTCCTTTACCGATTTTCTTGATATAGTCAAATTATGTTGTTCTAATTTTAGTTTAAATATTACAATTTGCTCACGGTCGACACCGTGGAAAAGAAATCATATTTAAAGCTATCTGCGGGCTCGAATAAAACGGCGAAAACGCCAGAAAGTAGGCTAAAAAAAGAAAGTTCGGCTTAATTGTCGGGCGAAAGTTGCAACTTTAGTCCGAAGTTTTTGGCACCTGAGCCGCTTTTCCGCTTTTCCGATTCTCCGCTTTGCCGGTTGCTTCGCTTTTTTGCCACTTTTGCCACAAAACTTGCACTTTGCGGGCAGTTTTCAAGGACGTCTCTGAAAGTCGGAAGCCAAAGCCATAATAAAGCGTAAAGTGAGAGGAAAACCGAAGCCAGAAACAAGATGTAGAATGCAAGAAAATAATCATAATGTGCAAGTAGCAAAACAAAACGCCAAAAGGCGTAGAACGGGAGGCAGCAAGAATGAAACGAAAGAGCCGAGGCTAAGTATAAAACTGGAAAATATTGAGAAAACTCAAAACTCGGCGCAAAAGTCGCCAAACAAAAGTTTTGCGCCATCGTTAACTTTAACCCAAAACCTGGCAAAAGAAAGTTCGGCGACGTCTGCCCCCCTCTCTGCCCCTCTCTCCCTTTCGCTCTCTCTCCCTCTCGGCGACTCTCAAGAAACTTTTATTATATTTAAATTAACGCGCGCCCGACAAAAGTAGCAAAGTTATGCCAGAGGGCGCCACGCACAATTTAAAGCTGATTTTTTTTTTTTGGTTTTGGTTTCTTGCTAGTTTTAAACAATTCTTTTTTTGCGCAGTGTAGCTGCGAGTGCAGCCAATGATCTTGCATGCCTGCAGCGCCCTCTGTTGTGCAGTTGGTGCGAGTTGCCGCAACTGCATTGCCTTGCGCCCAAAATGGCGGCGCCGCAGCCAATCGGCGCGCCTTGCAGTCGCCGTCGACTGCATCGAGCAGCGAATCAGCGCGCAGCGCAGCGTCAACCCCTAAACTATGAGCATTCCCTATGCGCGTATGTGTGTGTGTGTGCGTGTGTGTGTGTGTGGTCATGCGCAGGCAGCGCTGCAGCGCCCCCTGCCACTTTGCTCACATATATGTATGTATGTATGTATGTCGTCTGTCTGTCAGTCGCTGCGTCAATCGGCGCCAAACAGCAACAACAATAAATCACAATTGAGCAAAAAAAAATAAAGGCAGAGCAAAAAAAAGCGTTGGCAAATCGCAGCACGTCAAGCGCCTACCCTCAGTCGCTGCTAAACTGTGCTACGACGCCGGCAGCGCTGCTGACGTCACCTCAAGCGCTCCGCTGGGAGCTTTGACGCCGACTGCGCTGCCGACTGCCGACTGCAAGCTCCCTCGCTGCCTGCTCTGCCTAGCGCCGTCTCGCTTGCGTCGGCCGCTCGTGCGCCTTCGTGCATCGCCTGCGCCTTCGTGCCTTGGCATCGGCTTCGGTTTCGGCTTCGCCTTCGTGCCCGCTTGCACTTCGTGTCGTGCCAGATCGAGCGCTGCTTCGTGCTTGTTGCCTAGTTTGTTGTTGCTGGCTGTTGAGCCAGTGCTGGCAGCTTGACCGTTTTGTGGCTAGATCTAGCCACTTTGCTATTAGCCACAAATTCAGCCATTTTTGAGCTTTCTTTAGCAACTTTTAGCCAAGCTTAGTACTCGTTAATTAATATTATGTTTCTATATTTTTGTTAAACATAATTTTTTAAATTAATAAATACATTTTTAGCCATTTTTTTTTTTGTTTCAAATTAGTCCATTCGAGCAACTTGCATAAGACTAAGTTGTGTTGAAAGATTATTACTTTTCAAATGTGCTAGATTATAAAGTTAAAGTTATTTCTTGATTTTTATTTGAAATTTTTTGAATAAAAGTTAAAAATAATTTTGTTTATGAATTTTTGTATGAAAACTGAAGTAAAAACTTGTTTAACATTTTTTATTTACATTTAATTTAGGTATTAGAAAAATTTGTTTTTTAAATAAACGTTGAAACTAAAAATGTTCTCTGTATTTTTTAATAAGCCTGTTTTCCACTGTTCGCAAATGTTTATTTGGACTATTATTTATATTCTAAACTCATAATTATTTTTTGAGTTCCCTAATTAAAAAGATAAATTGCAACAGTCGATTTGGCAGAGAATTTAAACCTTTTTCACCAAATTTTTGTTTTAAGTTAAAACTTTTAACCCTGTTTTTACCCATTTTCAAGGACGGAAGGTATCCAAAGTCTTAAACAAAAACTCTCTGCTTCGGAGAACCTAAAATATTACCCGAATATAGTGTCTCTAGCGCTTATAGTTGCTGAGATTTGGATGTTCATACGTATAGACGGACATGGCTATATCGATTCAGCTCGTCATCCTGATCAAGAATATATATACTTCCTGCAATCTGCCACGCCTCCTTTGGTGTGTTACACACATCTTCTCTTTGCACTAAGTTCATAGATCCTTTTTACTTTTTTAAAGTAAAGCGTCTAAAAAGTGGCTCATCAGCTCTTAAAGTGGCTAAATCTAGCTACAAAATGGCCAAACCGGCAGCACTGCTGCTTTGTTTCGCTTCGCGCCAGATCGTGCGCTGCTTCGTGCGCTGCTTCGTGCCTGACTTGCTTGTTATTGTTTTTGTTTTCCCTGCTGCGGCGCTGCTGCTGCGCTGCTTTCTGCTTTTTTTTCAGCTTTCCCATTGGAATTTCAATTTGCACACGTGCGTGTGTAGAGCTCCCCCTCCCCCTGTCCCAGCCACTGCCCCACCCCTCTTTCTCTCACACTCGCATTGACTCGAAACGAATCGAAACGAATCATATGAATCGAATGCATGAATTACTTTGAATACAACAGCCAATGACCAGACACTTGAACTAATGCCTCTTTCTCTCTCTCTCCCCCTCTCTCTCTCTCTTTCCCTCTCCCCTATAGGAGGCTTCTCCATTGAGCGCGCATCAGCAGCAGCAGCAGCAGCGCAGCGGCGTCGCTGCCGGCGCCTTGACCTCGCCCAGTGGACAGTCGCCCTACGCCGGCGTCTCCTCCACCACAACCGCTGGCAGCGGCAGCAGCGGCGGTGGCGCAGGCGGCGGCAGCTCCGGTGATCTTGTGCCCCAGCATGTGGCGGAGGGCGTGGGCGTGGGCGTGGTCGGGGGCGGTAATCCCAATCTCAACAACTACTATGAGAGCTTGCGGAATAATGTGATTACGCTGCTGGAGCATGTGCGTCTGCCGCCGCCGCCTCCGCCGCCGCCCGGCGGCACGCCCACCGTTGCCTCCGTTGCCCCGCAGTCGTCCATGGACAACGGTTGTGTGGCAGCCGCATCGGCGATAGCGCCACCTGACGTCCAGGAGCATCATTCGGCTGCCGCTGCCTACTCGACGCTGCTGCCCCCGCCGCCCCCCTTGCCGCAGGGCGTGACGGGCAATGCGGCCATGTATCATCAGGTGGGCAGCGGCGCAGCTGCAGCGCCACCGCCGCATGCGACGCATCCGCCGCCGCCGCCGCCGCATCATCCGTCGCATCATGCCTATACGGTGCATCATCCGGGCGGATATCCGCACGCCCATCATCCGCACGCGCATCCGCACGAGCATTTCGACTCGTACATCTCCAAGCTGCAGTCGCTCTGCGTGCCCCCCGACGTCTACGCCCTGCCCGAGGACGCCCCCCGCCCCGTCTACAACTCCGTCAAGCCCAGCATGCATCAGGACTACGGCAAGCTCATGCCCACGCCCATCTAAGTGGTAAAAGAGAGAGCGTCGAAGACGGACAAAGAAAGAAAGAGAGTGACAAACGAAGAGAGAAGAGACAGAGAAGAGAAGTGAAGAGAGAGAGGCGGCTACCGTCCATGCTCTGCTTATGTAAATACTTTCGAGTGTTCTGAATCATTCACATCATTCACATTCATTCGTTCTTTTATTCGCACTTCATGTGAATGCTTTCAGGAGAAAACGAGCGAATCAATGAATCTATCAAATCTATCGCTTGTTTTTTCCGAGTAATGAGTGCACTCATAGTTCAATCTGTTTATTCATTACATGATTTTGATTGATTCCTACTGAATATAAATGAATGCATCAAGAAGTTTGTTCACAACTCATTCAGTCAAAAACGAATGATTGCGAGTGATTAAATGAATCAATGAGTTGGTTAAAATTGGATCTGCTTTTATTGAAGGAAATTTGGTAAAGAGTACACTCACAACTCATTCAGTCCAATGAAAATGAATGCATTTATGGCTCGCTTTATTTGCATTCTGTATATGAATGCTTCCAACTGAATACGAGTTTCTATTTCATTCACAGCAATTGATTCATTTGCTTAGAGCTTTTAGAGCTTTTATTAATTTACAAAGTGAATGAATACATTCATGACTTATTTTCAGTTTATTCTGAATGATCAGTGATTGAGTAAATCAACAACTTTATAAGTTATGCTTATATTCGAATCCATAGATTCATTTGGAGTATGAATGATTCAAACTGAGGCAGTGAGTGACTGAATGTATTTGAATTAATGGATTTTTTAGCGCTACTTTTCAACACAAAGTTATCAAGTAAAGAAGTGTTTTCACTATTTAAATCTATAGATTGAATGAATGTTTTTACCATTTATGCATTTTCATGTTTATTTCGTATTCGAATCAATCGAATATACTGTACATTTTTGAAATTCGTGAATGATTCAAACAGAACTGAATGACTCACAACGAGTACTCGTAGTGGGACATTCTTATACATGAATATATATATGAATAGAACGAGAATTAACACGTCTACAAGTAGATTGAGCTGTTCCACATTTAGACTAAAAACCTAAAAGCAAAAACTGTAAAAAATTAACAAAAAATAAAAAAAACAATTAATTTATAAACTTAGAGTAAAAACTAAACTAAATGTGCGCTTTTAGTTAATGTGTGTGTGTGTGTTTTTTTTTATCGATAACTGTATCTAATACTAACTAGAGTTTAAAAAGTTATACTATATTTATAGGGTATTTGTTTGGTGTTGATGTCTGGTCAATTTTGTATTACAAAACAGAAACGATAAAGAACAAGAGAAACGCGGCGAAGAAGATGACGATGAAGTAGAAGCTCAAACACCAAAAAAAGAGAAATAACAGGAAACATTATGCATATATATATAATCGACACTGCAAAAAATAACTATGTAGAAAGTGTTGTTTTTTTTTTTTTTGTGAGCATAAATGTAGTACGTAAACTATGGGCTAAGGCTGAGGCCCATATCAAATTATAATCAACTAAAAAAAATACTATGCACACACACACACACACATACACACTCACACATACACACACACACACAGTTACACCTTCACGCTCAATATGAAAACTGTAAAACCTAAACTAAGTTTTAATGTTAAAGAAAAAAAAAAAACGGCAAAAATAATACGCATTATGTCATAAACTTATACAAAACGCATAGACCCTTTGTGCTATCCAAGTACAGGCAACACGAAGAACTAAACAAAGATATTTAATATTTAATATTTATATAAATTTAGTGAAAAGAAGCAGCGATGAAATTCAGTGCAATACTTAACGAATAACAAAGAAAATCGAAAGGAAAACCATTAACTTAAGCGAATGTAGTTGACTAATGTTTTTTTTAGTATGATATAACGTATCTATAAATACTAACTAAAGTATGACTAAAACTTAACTATAAACTAAATGCAAAACAGCAACAAAAATCCAAGAAGAAAAAAAAACAAAAAAAAAGAAGAAGAAGAAATCCGCAAGGAAATTTAGACGAATTTTAAAACAAACGAGAAGAAAAACCACATAGCAGGCTTAAAAATCATTGTATTTATAGTAAAAAACAATAACTTAATGAAACCCCTATAAATATAATATAAATATATATATATTATATAATATAAATATATATATATACATATATATATGTAATAATTATATATACATATATGTCATATGTATTGTATAACAAAAGTAAATAACGCAAGAATTCTGTAATTTACAAAATATTTTATGTGATCATTGTCATTTTTTTTTAATAATTATAATTATAATATTAATATTACAAGAAATAAATAATTCAAATAAAAATAAAGGATATACGCAATACGGCAGTTTTATTTTTTAAAATATATTCAAAAGTCTTTCGGTAAGTTTCGGATAATACCAATATTGGCTCTAAAACCAAATGCTGTAATGTTTGGTTTTTTCTACATTATTTTGCAATGCAATTCGTTTACGCATCAAATTTTAGGATTTAAAATAAATAAACTTTTTTCCGAAAACTTTCCTATTTTTTAAGGGCTTAAAATTTGCGCCAAAAATTTAAATTTTTTTTTTTTTCGTTCGATTGAATGCTCAAATTTTAATTTCCTATTAAAATGATTAAGAAAGCAACACACCGCTTAAAAATCGGTTGAGTTTTGATTAAGCTATGCGCATTCAAAGTTCTGCCCGAATGGTTTTTTTCCCCCCATGATTCCAATATTGGGCGTAATTTCTACATTTTTCGACCAAATACTTTTATATTTTGGTTTTTCGATTCAATTTTGCAATTCAAATTTGTTTACTCATCAATTCTTACGATTTTAAACAAAATTTTTGTTAAAACAAAAATAACATAATATTAGTGAAATTCGAGATTATATGAGGAGTACTTAAATCAAACAAATTCGTGCTTAGTTCAAGTAAGAATATTTTGTTTTATTTTGTTTTTCCACCGATGAAACAACTTTAATATTACAACAAATTTGGTGTATTTGAAAACTGGCGCTTTACCAAAAAGGTTAAATGATTTGAAGCCATCGAAGTGCGAATCGAGTTAAGTGTGAAGGCTAAAAAAAAAAATAATAAAAATTGCAACTTTTTGCAGATTTCTAGAAACTTTTTTTTTTTGTTTTTATTGCAGTTTTTGGCAACGTTTTTAATTTCAATTAGCGCGGCGACAACAAAGCGCCAAATGCATAAGGCATAGGCCAAGACGGGTGACGGGAGACGGGGGGCAGAGACTGGTCAAGTCCACTAGGGGGGAGTGGGAGGGGCAAGGGAAACCCTGGGCAGACAAATGGGAATTAAAAGAGTTAAAGGAACAGGGAAAGGGATGAGGTGGAGGTGGAGGTGGAGGGCGGGTCAAGGGGATGCCTTTTGCTTTTCTGGTTTTGCAGTCGACTTGATTTATGTGGCTTCATTAGACATTCCTCACATAGCCCAAAGAGTGTGCCAACGTGTGTGTGTGTGTGTGTGTGTGTGCGTATTTGTAGAACAAAATAAAGTGAAGCTAAGTGATTGCTAGAGGAACGGCAGAGACAGAGGCAACGACAGCGGAAGGGCAAAAATAGCACAAAAACTCAAAACTCGTACAGCAATTAGAGCAGCCGATATACACTGGAAAAAAAAACACGCATAGTTTTATATATTACTTTTATTTATTTCTGCTGGTCACACTTTTTTTATTCCTCGCTTTTTTATTCTTTGATTTTCTTTAACTGTTTTTCATTTTACTTTTCTTTAATTTCTTTTGTTTTCATCTTTCGCATTGCAATTCTTTGCTTTTCGCTCCTTTCTATTATTTCCTATTTCTCCTCTTAAGCCATATAGGCTCGTAAACATCGGCCAATAACTTAAGGGCTTTTTTATCCTTCACGCCCACGTTGGGCGCCAATCAATATAAATATACCAAACCCTTCCCGCGCAAAAATCGTAACCAACAAAATCTGATTTTACAGGAGAACGAAATTCGCAGCAAATGTGGCGCTTACGATATATTTGTCAGGCTTATATCTCAGTAAACACGTTGAATTAGATTAAGCAATTTTTTATGTAGATAAATTAATAATAATTATATTTTCACAAAAAAAAAAATTCACTTCTTTACTTTACTTTTCTGCTCTGTCCCTGCATACACTATTTCGCTTTCTTCTATGTATTTTCCTTCTATGTTTTTGAACTTTATTCCATTCCATTATTCTTATTTTGATTTCATTTGTATTTGTTATATATTGTTTTTGTTTCAAATATTTGGCATTTATTTTATTTAAATTCGTATTGTGCAGATTATTTTGTTGAGTGCACGTAAACGAAAAGTGGTTTCCAAACTCGGCATACAGTTTCAGATGCAAATGTATAGCTACCCCTGCTGCTGCCGCTCTCTGCTCCCCTCTGCCCCTCCCCATCCCACCCCCCTGCACGACCCTTGGGCGAATAGTTTTTCGATTGACCAGCATGGAATATCTTTGGTCACAGCTCAAAGGCCCGAAATGTCCAATCGCAAAAGGTTCCCATTGTGTTTGTTCGTGTGAGCCGCAAAAATATTTGCATAGTTACCTTTAATGTGGTTCGACAGCATTTTACGAATACTCCTTAGGGGTAATGGCGACCGGAGGTGGTACTCAGCAAGTAGAGAGACCAGAAGAAGAACAAGAGGGCAGAGCAGTAGGGCGTGGGCGATAAGGGCAAGGACTCAGAGACTCCCAAATTGTTTCAAATGAAATATTCTATTCTTTTGACACATGCGAAAGCTTTGATTTCATTTGCATAAAAAAGGCTTGCTCAAGACGGGTATGCTCTGCTTGGCAGATACTCAGCATTTAAAATGTCGATTTTTATAATTAATTTTTTTAATTATTTATATATTTCTTCTGTTGCTGCGCCCATTTCTTACCCAAAAATATAACTAAATAAATAATTAAAATCGCGTTTCTACAGGGTATACAAGAAGATTATTTATTCTACCTCCCTGTGGGCGTTCATTGCATGGGGCGTGTGCATACAGACACACACACACTCTCTCACACTCACACACACAAACTCCTGCCTGATACGAAATAAAAAAAACTATTGCCTACTTTTGCGCGCAAGACAATAAAATTGCCAAAGGCAAGCTGATTTCCCCTGCAGCCAGCATTCAAAATCGTTGTCAAAAATCGCATAAATTAAAAAACTGCACACACACCCATACATACATTTACACACCCATACAAACACACACACACACACACACACACACACACACACTTACTGCTGTATGCCTAATGAAAGACAGAGTCTGGCAACCCTTTGCTGCTGTTGTTGTTGCTTTTTTAATGTGAGCGCCGACCTGCTGTACTCTTCGCCCCCCTACCCTTACCCCCACCTCTCCACCCCTCTTCCCAAGCTACTCCTCTCCCTGTCCTTTATGCTGTGGCTGTCGTGCGTCACCAAGGAAGTAATAAAGTATCTCAAAAGTAACTTATTAACCATGCTGACAACGCTGCCACTCCGTCTGTCTGTCTGTCTGTCTCGCTCGCTCAGTCTGCCCCCCCCCCTCCCCGTCTCTCTCTCATTCTCATATGTGAGTGGCTTGCTTGAGGCTGTGCGTGTGTGTGTGTGTGTGTAAGAGAGCCCCAACTCAAACAACGCGACGTGTTTCATGTTTGCCTAATTGCGAGTCGATTTTTCATTTCACATTTTTCTCATCATGTGTGTGCGTAACCACCCCCCTCCCCCGTCTCTGCCACACGCCCCTCCCCCTCGCCCCCCCACACACACACTTGCTCCCTGTCACTGCAGCAGGGTTTCTAGCTACGTGCTCTACGTCTACGTCTCTAAGGCCACTTAGACAAACTGATTGAGGCTCCTGCTTTGGACATTCCAAGCAGGCAAGGGGCGTGGTCGAGGGGTTGAGGGGTCGAGGGTTGAGAGGTGAGGGTTGAGGAGTGACCAGCTTCAAATACAAACTAAATTAGCTATAGTCTTGGAATAAATATATAGAGTAAACAAATAATACAGCATTATTAACGGCAACCTCTTATTCTCAACTAAACTTCGGCATTATTTTATCCTTTAAAAATAAAGGTAAAAACAGGGTTAACACCCAGGCAGTAGGAGGCGTGGCAGATCCTATAAAGTATATTCTTGATCAAAATGAGGAGATGAGTCGATATAGCGATATAGAACTGCCATTCACAGAATATAGATAGGTGTAAATCATATGCAAATCAATTAAATTTCAAGCGTTGTATTAAACGCCTCTTTGCAGCGCGTAGCGCGAGCTGTGCGCGTATATTGTATATACAGAGCTTGCTCGACTGTATTGTTAATAAAAATAATATTAATATATTCTTTTTAAGAAGCAATACATTTTTTTATTGGATTTTGCATAAAAAAATCTAGGGTTTCTTGCAAAAGCAAGGTCAAAAATGAGCATATAATATTTGTGCTTATGTTGGCAACCCTGACAGTGCGTTAACAGCAGCAGAGAGAGAGAGGGAGAGAGACAGAGAGGGAAACTGCAGCAAAATGAGACGCAAAATGCTTAATTTAATTACAAATTCTTGGCTTTCTTTTGCGCATTTCATATGAAATTTTCATGTGCACATGGTAGAGGGGCAGAGTGGGAGAAAGCAAAATATATAGAAAAATAAGAGAGAGAGAGAGAGAGAGGGGGAGAAAAAGAGAGAGAGAGAGTGTGTGCGAGTAGAGCACCTGCTGTTGTCATTGCTCTGCCTACGCTTAAATACCCCAGAGACTTTGAGGCAGAGACTCATGCCAATTTTCCGCTTTTCCTCTCCTTCTCCGCCTATGCCTTTCCCTCTCCATCTCCCCCCCCCCCCCCCCCCCCCTTTGGCGCTGCCACACTGATTGTCCTTTCAATGAAAAATAGCGCTCATTAATGTTGCTCATTAGCCAGCCGCAATGCCTTTTGGTCCTTAAGGTCCTTGAGGGCCTCAGGTCCTTGCCTGATGTGACCATTTCAACATTTCAACGAGTGTCAACTGCCAAATGATTTCCCATTATTTACTAATAAAACTCATCGAGTTTTCCACACACACTGCGCTAATCGAATGTGCAATCCGCTTCTCCCTCAACCCCCTCTCCCCCTCTCTCTATCACTCTCTCTCTCTCTTTATCACTTATTTTCACTCTCACCATGGAGAAAACTTCTTAATGCGAAGCAACTGCACGTTTACCGTCCCCTTCCCGCGCACTCGGCAAATGACCCCAATCAGCCCGACTTACATCCTCCCCTCCAATATCCTACCCTCCAACATTCCCCCTCTAACATCATCCCCTACAACCCCATGCTGAGCTAGATAATCTTGTTATCTAGCTAAACATTTACTCTTACTCCAGTTAGATCTTCAAGATAAATGCGTAAGAATAGAGCCGATCATATATATTTTAAATATCTGAATGTGAGAAATTCGGGCTCGACGTCTAGCAAAGGGAGATTTTTAATGGAAAAATTTTTTTTTTTTTTTTTTTTTGGCTTGGTCAGATAGTACTATTTCGAACGGTTGCCAACCATTCTCATCAGTGACCTTAGAAATGAAAAATGTCAAACTTGTCTGTATATGTGAGTAAGTCGTTAGTCGGGTTCGAACCATGAACCTGTGGTTAGTGAGGCGAATGCCTTAACCAGAACGCCAGTCCTGTCCGAGCCCAGCCGCCGCTTAACTGCATTCATCAAGAGATCTTCATTTGACTATTTCTAAGACTAGCTGTTTTTCCCCAAGTTTTTACCGTCTCCATCTATTTTAAATATAATTTAAGGATATTTATAAAATATTAAACAAGCATATTAAACAAGCAGTAATGCTACTTCTTAATAATAATATTGTGAGCATATTGATTCTGAAATATCTTCTATGTTTAATAACCGATTTTAGAATAGATAAATATAATATCGGTGAGTATTTATTCCTAATAATAACGATCGATGTTTTAAAGTATGCTTGCTATTCAGTTTTTATTGATTAGGGCGCAAAGGGGGCGTGGCATTTAAGATTTGAAATAAACTTGATCAGACTATGGTATAGAGCTACCTACATTTTAAAAATGGCTGCTCTAGCACTTACAGTTTTCGAGATCTAATCGTTCAGCCAGACGGATATACAGACGAAACTCTCCATATCAAATCAGTTCGTCGCCCTACTTAAGAATATATAGTATATTTCGTTTGTGTATTCCTTTGTACTGTCCAAAAATAGGGAAAATTAACCAAAGGTATATTAATAAAATTTATATATATCTTTTACGGCTTTTCGAGTTTTATGAACATATGACGAAATACAAAAGAAATGATACTATAACATTTTAAATATTGCTCGTTTGTTAGAATCATTGTTAGATATATTTCTTGTCTATATAAACCATTAAATCTATTTCAATTTTGGACAATTACTTTAGACGATATTGCCACAATAACTGAATACTTATTTTTGTTGCATACCTCAAGGAGCAGTTCGGTACTTTATAGAGGGAAATGTATCGGATTGCAACTATTTCTGGTGTTTTTTATTTTATTCCCATCAATTGTACCAAATTTCAAGTCTGTAAGTTGATTCCACGAATTTATGCCAGTTTTTGTAAAGCTGTGTGGTCAGAGGCAGGCATTATTTGATGGATTTCCTTGCGGAGGATAAATGATAAATGTTTATGTTTGAAAGTGAAGCTGAGACTCCGAGGCTTTTGCCTCGGATATAATAATTCCTATTGACGCATTGGGTTTGACGTGGGCTCCCAGAAGCCCCACATGAAACTCTTTTCCGTTTCGTTGGGGCCTTTAATTTCGTTTATTCATTCGAATGCCCACAAAAATGACATTTGCATTTAGCCAGAACAGAGGTCAAGCTTCCGACTTCCGTTTTCCGTCCTGCGTCCTCCGTCTCCAATCTCTCATTCCCCGACCCTTTCGTCCAGCCTTCCACGTGCAAAGTCTCCAGCTGAGACCCATGGGGAAGCCCTGAAGGTGGGCGTCAGGGGAGTGTGGGGTTGTAGTTGACTTTGCAGCTGCATGTGGCATGCGGCATGCGGCATGTGGCATGTGGCATGCCAGGCCCTAATCTCATAACGAATGAATGGCACATTTGGCAAATTTGTTTTGACAATTGAAGAAGTGAGTGCAAAATTTATGGAATGCCCTAAGTGAGAAAAACTATCTATTCAAATTTCCTCCTCTCTCTCTTTCTCTCTCTCTCTCTCTCTCTCTCTCAGTTTTTCCTGCTCTCTTCGCTCTCTCCTGATGCTTATTTGTCTGGTAATTAATTCTATGCTGACTCGCCGATTTGTAGGTCGAGTTACACACAAAAAGGCACAATTAAATCCACAACAACAGCGGAGATAAATGGGCTTATGCTCTGGCTTCAACAGCTGACCTAACTGCACAGATACCCTGTAACTGATTTTATCCAAAATCTTTCCTGGTTATGTGCAGCATTTATCATATAAATTAAATGCTATATCATCAGTAGCTCTGGTTATTCTAGTCTCTAAGATCTCTAAGATCTCGATATTAGGTTGTTTGTAGGTCATTTTAGCTTAATTTAGGGGTGGGATTTTTAAGCGTATCTTCCATTTAGTTAAAACATTACAGGGCATTATGCTGAATATATAAAGTATGCACTACAGTAAAATTTAATTACTTATTTGAAAGCGAACTTCATCATATTTTAAGATTATTTTAGGTCATTTTAAGTCACTGTTTTGAGCATATAGGGCATTTAGTTAAGGCTATATGTAACTAATTTTACAGGGTATTAACTACTAAGATTTTATTACTTACTTAAAAAAGATGTTAATCCTTTTAGATTATGTTAGGTTATTTTCGGAAATAATAATAATAAAAAATTATGACTACAGTTACTTTTAACATGTATTTTTTTCTGAGTGTAGTACATGTATATTGCCAATTTTACAAGGTATTTAGTGCATATAGCATGCACCACGCACACGCTTTGTTAATTAATTACAGGGTATTATAATGCCATGGACTTGGTCTAGGCTGGACTTGATTTTTCGATGCTGTTGCCAGTACAAAGTGGCAAGTGGCAAGTGGCATGCAACATGAAGCATGAAGCATGAAGCATGAAGCATGCAGCATGTAGCATGTTGTCGTCGGCAGTTCAGCCTTGGCCAGTGTGGCCAAAAAGCAATTAGTAAACTTAGCAGCTATCCGAAATGCGGACCAGAGACGAGCCCGAATGGAGCTCAAAATGTGCGTACACAGTGGGAAAATTTTTATTCTAAATACAAACAAGTTCAATTGAACTCAATTTAAGAACTTTTAAAGTACAAGTTCTTAAATTGAGTTCAATTGAACTTGTTTGTATTAAAAAAAACATTTTTAAATTAAGATTATATATGAAATATTTAAATGTGCATAAAAATACTTGTCTATTTTTTACAAATAAAGTTATCTGAATTTGAAAAGACAAAACACAATTTTTTCTTAGCATGAAAATTAAAATTCCACTTTTAAGCATAATTTTTTCAAGTGTGGCCATTACAGCTGCCTAAAAATAAGCCAATTATGTCGATAAAAATGCTTATAACTAGTATTTTTGAATTGGAAAAGCGTCAGCTGGATTAAAACTAAAAAATAAAATGCACTAAATTTTTTTAACGGGAATAAAAACTGAGCTTAAATTTAAATAGTCAAATACATATATTTAAATTCATAAGGGCATAAAGAATTTTTTTAAATTTAATTTATTCTCTAAAGATGTAAATAAAGAATATTTAAAAAAAAAACAAAAAAAAATTTAAAATTATAGTTTATTTTGTTTTTAAGTTCTTATCAACTTAAAACTGACTAAAAAAACTTTTATAAGTTCTGTCTTGAGATATCAAGTTCGAAATGCATATTTCAAAGAGCGGAATTCTTGATAATTTTTCTGAGTGTAGCTCTCTCTCTCTCTCTCTCTTTCTGTGTCTCTCTCTCTCTCATTATGACTGCTGCGAGCATCATCAATCTGTTGCAGTTGTCGCCTCCCCTTAGCTCCTGCTGCACTTAGTCCGTCCTTAAATAGTCAGCGCCATCGTCATTTCCAATTATTCATGGATAATCTAACGCAAAATGGGACGTTAATTACGGGCGCATGTACTCCGCCCCTTCCCCTCCCCCTTTCTCCCTCGCCCACCTCTCACTCACCCGTTCCCCTACTCCAGCCCTCGACCCTGCCAGAAACACTTTCTTCCGTTTTTGCTTCAGTTTTTACGCTTTTTACAAGTCGCAAGTGCAACATGGAAACTACTTATTTGCTGCTCCCTAACAAAACGCAAAAACACTACGAAAGCTGACCCCATGGCCACGAAGGTTGCTCCATTAGTTTCGGAAATAATTTCAAAAAGTTTATGTCTTTTATTTTGGGCGATTCAGAAGTTGTTGAAAGAAATTCGGAGTATTTAGGAGTATCCATAAATAATTGAGAGCAGTTAGCAGTAATTAAAATTAGGTGTAACAGACTTAATTGGTTTTTAATGGAATATTAGGAGTAATTCGGAGTAGTTAGATGCAATTTTTAAGGTTTTATAGGAGTAGTTCGGAGTATTTAAAGAAATTAGGAGTTATTTGGATTATATAAGTTTTGTATATTACTTATATATGCGGTCTTAAATGGTTTAGAAAGTTATATCACGAGTTTTGCATGCTTAGTTTTGATGGTATTTAGAAGAAATTAGGATTAGTAGCTATATTAGAAATTTCCTGATGTATTAGTAACATTTTAAGTAGTTAGGAATATCTAGGAATACAAAATACTAGGAGATTTGGTTGTTATTACTCTTGGCTAACTTTTCAACGTATTTTATACAATTAAAAAATCTTCATCTAATTCTCATCCAATTCTCATCTAATTCTCATCCCCAGTACCAGGCGAACAGAAGTTCCAGACAGATGAAGTTGAATATCTCAGCCATGTTGAACTGAGTTTTGAATGCAGCCCAAAAGTATGCCGCATAGAAGCAACGCTGTTGATTACGAGCCCCGCCCGAAAGTATGCAACACGGTTTGCTTAAGAATATGGATTTAAAGAGCTTTTTGCCTGCTAAATTTTCTGCTCGCCTGGTCGAAGAGACGAACAAGACCCACAAATTTCTGTCAATTTCTGTGGCAAGTTTTCATCTGTTTTCCGTCCGTTTTATAGCAGGCGTGCATATTTTATAGCAACTTGGTAAACCGCCCACTGGAAAGTTGCTAACGGTTCGCGTCGCGTGATTAATTGAGCTGCAAAACGATACAAAAATGCAATCCGCTGCTGCTGACAAGTCCAGATACTAATTATAATTGTAAGAACCATTTATTTGTTTGCACACACACACACATTTAATCCAAATTAAAGACGTTGAAAATGTTTGTAGAATCAATCGGTTTATTTAAATTGCACAAGTTTAATATGTATAATAAATAAAACCCAGTTTTATGCAATATTTAATAAAATTCATAAAAACTTTAGGCATTTTTGTAATTAATGCCAGCTTAAACAAAACAATTTGCTAATTTATCTACTAATTAAAATTAATTTGTTTTATGCTGCGCAGCAAACATTAAACTTTAAATTTGGCGCCCAGTTCACGTTGACAGTCTGGCAACGCCTATGCCGGCTTACTGAAGTGCTGCGCAAATTCTGCTCACTTTGATGAACTAGTTCACTGGCTACAAATAATATCGAGCATATTTTGCATTAACAAATAAACAATTGCAGCTAAATAGACAAACAAACTAAAACCAAAAACACAAATAAAAAAACGATAAAGTCAAATTCTTAATTAAATAACAATTCTTGGCGTGTTCACATATAATTTTATTATTCAATCAAGTTTAATACACAACATAATTTCTCTATTTAATTAAGCTGCATTTAATATATAATTTATTATTCCATATAATATTTAAATATCTAAGATAAATATCAAAAATTGGCTGAAAAATCAAAACGTCGATTATATCGATATTGATATCGATAATCACCAACCCTAATTGAACTAGTTCGCGCGTTCAATTGATTCGATTCGGAACGATTCGACGCATCTCTAGCGAACTGAGCAGCGCACGTTTTGTTTATTTGTTTTGATATTTCGACTGATATTAAAGTAATTCCAAATGAACACGATTGTTCAGTATATAGTCGTGAGGGGCGATTTACGTACCGCCCTCAACTGGCCCCTGGGCGCTGTAATTGCCCAATGTTGTCATGCGACGGCTGCTGTGATAAGTGTTCACGGTGAGGACGAAGAGACGCGCGGGTATCTGCAGGATGTGGACAACATGCACAAGGTGGTGCTAGAGGCGGGGGACGAGACGGGGCTGCGGCAGTTGAGCGCCAAACTTGAAGAGCACGATATCAAGCATAAACTCTGGATCGAACAGCCTGAAAATATAGCCACCTGTTTGGCTCTAAAGCCCTACAAAAAAGAAACTGTGCACAAATACGTTAAGCATCTAAAGCTGCTCAAGTAATAGTAAAATAAAAATAAAGAAATTAAAATGGAAATAATTTATTTTGCAATTATTTACTTTAGAGGTATCGATGCCTGCAAACAAGCAATCAGTGGTATCGATATTGACTTCGATAGGCCAACCAGCGTTGCCAGTTTAGGCGTGTTTTAAAATTCTTGTAAATATATTTAAATACATATATTTATTTTGATTATGCCATTTTCATGTATTTTTTTATTTGCTTTATTATTTTATTAATTTTAATATAATTACTTTGTAATTTAATAAGCACAACACAAACAATATGCCAAATGTTATTTTAAGAAAATAATTAAAAAATACAATAAAAAATGTTTAAAAAATTAAATAAAAAACTACGATATTTACAACATTAAAAACGAAAACAATTTGTAACGCCAAAAACACTATTTTATTTATTTATATATTTCGATAGGCTTGAAATGGTGAAACATCAATATCGATTGCAACAGGTAATCGCAAGCTATCGATTTTTAAATTAGCTATCGTTTGCAATTGCACGCTTAAGCTAGGAATATCAATGAACAATATCGATTGCAACAGGCAATCGTGAGCTGTTCATATCGATGACGTTCGAAAGGGAAATATCAATATCGCTAGCTGCGCTTATCTATATGCTATCGAGCTGTTTACAATAATTGCCAATCGTTGCTCAGCTGCCTATCGATATTTGAATGAGCCCGCGATTCCCTTGAACTATGAATGTTGCATTCGCTTGTTGCAATTATCATTTAAATAGTTGATATTAATATTGATATTTCGCCATTTCGAGCGTTATGCAAATTTAATGAATTATCATCAAACATTTATACATGCACACATACAAACAGGGGTCCAATATTAATTGTTATTCAATGTGTATTTTATATCATGCAATCGGCATAGATATGATCTTAAATTTACATCTAGCTCTAAAGAACTTACAGCAAAATGTGTGTAAAATCTTATTTAGTAGATCGCCTAATATTTCCATAGATTTATTACAAAAAAAAACCAAGTCAGAAGAGAACGAGAAAAATCGATAAAAAAAAAACACAAAATATGTTAATCGGGTGTATAATTAATTACAGCATAGTACTATATAAAATTAAACAGTTAAAAAATTTCAAGAAAATAAATCTAACTTAAAATTAATAGCAAAATGTCAATAAATGTGCCGACATTCGGGCATTGCGAATTATTCTAATAAATATTAAAATTTAAAGAGTTTGCGAATTATTACAATATCTATAATAATATCGAGCCCTTCCCGCGAAAAAGACGTAACCAACATTTTTTGGATTTTCGGTTTTTGATGCAATTATGTTCATAATCACCCAACTCATCCACACAAAAAATTTCATAATTTTATCTTGCGTATTTACTGAGATATCAGCCTGTCAATTATATCGCAAGCGCCAGATTTGCTGCGAATTTCAGACGCGTTCTCGCGAAAAAAACGTTCTCCTGTAAAATTTGCTTTTGTTGGTTACGCCATTTTCGCGGGAAGGGCTCGATATATAAAGTTGGAACAAGTTAAAACACTGTTTACACTTCCCGACGCCTCACTCGCTCCCACTCTTCGCTCTCGCTCGCTCTCTCTGTCTCTCTCTCTACAGAATTATTATATTAGGTATTATAATATATAGTTTTTACTTGCGTCCTTCAACTCTATCTCAAAAAGAGATAAGACAGTCCAAACTTGATCACTCTCTAATCACTTTCCTCTCGCTATCTTTCTCCCTTTCCCGCTATCTCTCTTTCTTTTTGTTTCTCTAACATTGGAGAATATAGAGCTATTATAAGTATTACAACATATAATTTCTTAGACATACTTTATCTCAAAAAGTAACGCTCTCTCTCTTTCTCCTTCTTTCTATATTTTACTCTCTGTTTCTTTCTGCTTCTTTCTATATTTCTCTCTCTTTCTTTCTCCTTCTTTCTCTCTCTCTTTCTCTTTCTCTTTGTCTCTTTGTAGAGCTATTATAAGTATTACAACATATATGTATGTAATTTGGACTTACTTTATCTCAAAAAGTAACCTAGAGCAGACTATCTACGTCTCACTCGCTCCCACTCTTCTCTCTCGCTCTCGCTGTCTGGCTGTCTCTCTCGATCTAAGGATAGCCTAGGCCTAGTTATGGTTAGTCAGCTTGCGCCTGATGAACTGCTCGAAATGGCTGCGATACAGGATCTTTGGGTGCTCCTCGGTATTCTCGGCGTTCTCCTGTACCTGCAGGGTGCTCGTCCACTTCCAGATGAGCCGACGCGTGTAGCACTGCCGAAAGGAGGCGAACACCTCGTTGAACCTGCGCGGCTCGATCTGCTCCTTGAACAGGGACTCTTTGGTGGCGGTATTATAGTAGTAGACCTGACTACGTGATCTCGACCAGGCGGTGACCATGTTGAGGGACAGCTCACAGAAGATCATAATTCCGCCGGGCACAAAGAACTTCTGATCGTCCAGAACATAGCCGAAACGTCGCGAATTATCCTTGAGGACGTAGGGTCGCATCTCGTGAAAGAACCGACCCATCTCCTGCAGCGGAAAGATCGGACGCACGCGCAACGAGCCGCAGGTGCGATCCAGCTTATGCGGCTTGTTTAGACTCTGGGCGAACTTGGCGCACATGCGCACCCGCTCCGAGAAGGTGCGTCGTCGTATATCGACGCCACCCAGACAAACGGCGTCCATGATGTGCAACGCCGAGACGCACTGGGCGGTACGTCCCTCGCCGCTAAATTCGAACATGATCTCGCCGAAGAATATGGAACGGGGCTGTACATTGAATTGCGTTTCGACCGGTTCCCATTTGCGGTGCTCCGAGTAGCGCAACAGATTGCCCCTCGAGCGGCACAGGAAGAGGGTGCAACCGTTGATGTTCGTCTCGCCCCTGCCGATGGGCATAAAGTGCCAATCGTCCACATTGAGTATGATGCTACCCAGACTATTGATGCCGGTCAGCTCCGTGGCATTCAGATGCATCCAGTTGCGATCCTTGGCCCAGTCTCGCAACAGCTCCTCCAGCAGCTTGTCGACGGGTTTTTGTTCCGGCGCCTGTCGCAGCTTGTCGGGCAGCCGCCACGCCTTTAGGCACTCCTGTCGCACCTCCGACTGTCGCAGCTCCTTCAGCTCCAGATTCTGTGCGAACGCCGCGATCTTGCGCAACCCGATGATCTGCTTGCGTCCGATCTCATCGTTCGACTCGACGATGTAGCGCATAAAGTCCAGATCCTGCTGCATTAGCTCCCGATTCCAAACATGTAGCACATCCAAAGGCGCCTCCCCGCCCGCCTCCGTCGACTGCTCGTTGAGCAGACGGTTGATGTGATCCATGTACTCCACGACCGACTCGGTGCGCTCCAGCTTGTGTCGACAGACGATGTAACGCTCCGAGTTCGCCGGTCGACTGCTGTTCGGCTTGATAATCGCAATCTGTCGAAAGCATTTGTACATCAGATAGACCAAGCCCACGCTGAAGGGCGTGAACAGATCGAACAGTTTGCAGACGAAGCTGCCGTTCACCCGCAGTATCTTTAGGGCTGTGAGAAACTGACAGAGGTACAGCTGCTTGGAGAGGATCTCCTGGATGTTCTCCTGACCCTCCACGGAGAAACCGCCGTCGGCCATCACAAAGTGCACACCCTGCGGCACGTGTTGTCGTATATAGCAGTTAAGGGAATCTTGATTGGCGGTATCGAATATATTGCCGTCGTCCTTGACGCCGTAGTACGCATCAAAACTCTCCGGGGAGGCGGCAAAGAACTTGTCCAGCTTGAAATCGTTGGCGCCGCGCAGCGTAAAGCCAAAACCCTTCGCCTCCCACGACTTGCGGTAGAGCACGTACTCCGAGAACCCGCCGGGACCTGTAGAGCAATCAGTTCAACCAGTTAGTCATACAATTCAATCAATAGCAAATGGTTTCATTAATATCTTCTGCGTTCACTAACCGATTTTCAGGATAGTTAAATATAATAGAGAGGAGTATACATATATTCCGAATAACAACCTTCAATTTTTTATGTTCAATAATACGCTAGCTATGTGGGCTTCATTGATCGTGCACGTAAAGGGGGGCGTGGCATCCAACATTTGAAATAAACTTGATCAGCGTAAGGAATACCTCAACTTACAAACCAAAAATGTATCATCTAGCTCTTAAGATTTTCGAGATCTCACCGTTTAAACAGACGGACGGACAAAGGGGAGATATCAATATTTTGTATAAATAAATTGTATTGTAAAATTCTATTGTAGACTCTTACAATTTCCTAGATGGTTTTTACGGGTTAGCGGGGGAATGCAAGCAGATATTAAAAATCTAAGATAAACTTAATCAGCGTAGAATATAGGAGAATCTACAATCCAAAAATTATGTATATATCTTTTATCGTTGCCGAAAACTAGATTTTCATACGGACGGACGGACGGACATGAATATATCGACTCAGCTCGTCGTTCTGAGTCGAAATAGATATTCTTTGTAGGCTTTACCACGATTTTCTGCGGGTGTTACAAACATGTCCCATTTGCATGCTTTTAAAAAGGGGAAATCCCCGATTTGCCACCCCCATAAACATGCCCCATTTGCACTAACTTAATAGACTTTTTTGACCTTTTTTAAAGGGGAAATCCCCCAACTTCCATCCCCCACATTAACATGCCACATTTGCACTAACTTAATAGACTTTCTTGACCTTCTTTAAAGGGAAATCCCTGATATTCCCCGCATGCACACTACTTTAAAGGGGGCCCCCCACTCACCCGCGCAAATGTCGGTGAAGTAGAGCAACTCGTCGGGCGCCAGCAGGGACTGTCCGGCGGGGTCCTTGGGCTCTGTGAACATGTGTCCGCACATGGCGTCGATGTTGGCCATCTTGACGGCCGCCCGGTTGAGGAAGATGGAGCTGCGGATGGTCTCAAAGGGGTTGCAGCGGGAGCGGGCACGCCTCATTTCCGTATCGTTCAGATCATCGAAGACGCTCTTGGCATGCAGGATGTGCTGCAGGATCTCCGGATTGCAGTAATCCGTCTCATCGTCCAGCGTTAATTTGCGTGCGCCCAGCACCAGATGCTCCAGCAGCTCATCCAGAACGTAATCCCCGCAGGGGGGATCCCCCCCTGCGCCATCCAGCCAATGCAGCGGCTCCCGTAGCTGCAGCTCCTCGCAGCTGGCGTCCCATTGCCCTTCCGGCCACTGGGAGGCGTCCAGCTTCAGGCCAAAGCCACGTCGTCCGTCCTGCTGGACGGCAATTACGGGCTCCAATCTTCCCTGGTTGCTCTTACCCAGCCCCTTGTCGTCCTCGTAGCCCATCTTCTTCATCATGCCCATCGCCTTGTTCGAATAACAGTAGCTGTTCAGCCAGTCCCGCTTGATCTTCTTGGGCATCGGCTCGAAGTTCTCGTCGTCCGACGGCTCCGACGGATCCGTCGGCTCCATTGGCTCCCTTGGCTCCATTGTGTGCCCCTCCACTTGTCCGCTTGTTTACGGTTTGCAATTTTCGCACGCCTCTTGCTGCTGCTGCTGCTACTGCTGCTGCTGCGCCTCTCAGAATGCAGTCGACGCTGCTGTGCGATAAGCATGCAGGGTTGCCACCAGCTGGCAATTTTATCGATAACTCGGCGCGCGTTTCAATTGCCAAATTATTTACTTTAATTTATTTAATTTTAAATAAATACACTTGTATATATATCTTAAAATTATCATAATACACTACGACAGAAATTACTACATTACAAAACTACGATACCATAAAAAAAAATAAAAACAATTTTATGCATTTATAAAAAACAAAATAAGATAAATTAAAATTAAAAACACAATAATAAATATTTATTTATTTTTATTCATTTCAATTCAATTATTTATTACTGAAGAATTTCCTGATGTCACAAACACAAAAAATAACACCTAAAAGACGCAAAAACAGTAAAAAATAATAAATAATTATTTACTTCAATTCATTTGTTTATTACTGAAGAATTTCTAAATCTGACATGTACCATAAAAAACACGTAAAAGCATAAAAAAAAAACAAAAAATAAATAAATAATAAAATTAAAAAAGAAAATTACTGTAATATTAATGGACAGCTGATGTGCTGTTGGCGATGGCACTCGACTGCGTATGGCATATCGATAATTCGGCGCATTAATTTAAAAGCAAGAACGCGAGTTTGAATTGCCAAATTACTTCAATTGATTTATTTGATATCGATAACTGCGCTAACTTGGCGCTGAAATTCAAAAAGATTACAATAATTCATATGCGTTTGGTTGGATAAATCTTGCAACTTACATGCGCTTAAGCAAAAGAAAAAAAAAAACAAAGTAAGACTATTGTGGTAAGCCTATTAAGTGGAAAATATTAATAATACGATTAAGTGGCGCGCCTAGAGCTTCTCGTAGGTCTCCGTGTAGGGGCAGGTGAGGCAGGAGTGCGTATAGTTGTCCTCCTCCTCGTTGTAGGTGTCCTCCCCGAACTGATGCTGATGGTGGGCGGTTGTGCTCTTGGTGTAGATGCTGCTTCTGACCTCCATGCGCAGCTGCTTCATCTGCTTGTTGTATTTGCGCGCCTTGCCCACCTCCCGCCGCTCCTCCCGCTGCTCATGCTGCTGCGCCAACGCCTCCTCAGTGCCCCACACCTCCATGGCCCGACGCTGCACCTCCAGATGCAGATACAACTTCATCTCCCCCCAGCGCACATTGTGCGGATTCTTTCGGCTGATGTAGCGCAGCACCGGCTCTCGCTTATCCAAATCACAATCCTTCAGCAGATACTCCGCCTTCGCCTCCGTCCGGGTGATAAGCGCGTGCTTCCCCTCGCTGTCCCTGCACTTGTCGCACACCGAGTGCCCAAAGTTGCTCAACAGATAGGAGTCCACGTACTGATCGCCGCACTCCCCGCACTCCTCGTACACCACCGGTATGGCCAGCGCATCCTCCACAATTGCCACAGCTTCGGGCGCCGCTGCCACGCCCCCGGCCGCGCCCAGCACGGGCTGTTCCAGCAGAAAACCGCCGCCGCTGTCGATGTACTTGGTGCCCTGCACCTTGATCACCGTCGCCTCCCCCCTGTCCAAGAGAAAAGTGAAAGGTCATTAGTAAACGCATATACCCGTCTTCAGTGTTTACAGGGTATACTTGAGCGTCTGGCTGGGATGCGACACCAGGCGCGCCTCCCGCAGCCGCTGCGCCTTCGCCTGGTTGCGCTCGATGCGCGCCCGCTGCGCGTTGCTCAGCTTAGAGCCGCTTGCAGCTGCCTCCGGCCCCGCCTCCGCCTCCGGCTCCGCCTCCGCTGCTTGCGACATTTTAATTAATTCTTAAATTAATTTAATTTAATTTCATTCGTTTGATAAATTGTTGTGCCGCTTCGATAGATACGGCTGCTGCGATAGTTCTATCGGTGCAATCGACTTCGATAGACACAGCTGCTGCGATAGCTCACGCAATGCAATCGACTGCAAGCAATCAAGTTGCTGTTGTTGGTCTTATGATTTTAATCTATAATTCTAATTTTATAATTGAATTCATAAATTTTTCAATTTCGAAATTGCAAATATTTAAATACATGCAATACAAAGTGTAACGCAGCGACTACTCTGTTTCGCTTATCGATAACGTTGCCGCCCAAAACAAGCTGCGCGATATATTGTCGCTGCCATCATAGTTCAAATCGCGTAATGTTAGTAAAGCATTACAAATTGCTGCTAAATTAGTTTTAATTAAATATAAATAATAGAATTTCATTTCACATCATTTATTTATCGCATAAACTTAGTATTTAGTTGATGCTTTGAAAATACACACTTCGATACAACGCTGCGTTGCTTATCGATAATGTTATTGCCGTTATCTGAACTAAACGGTTTCCACGATACATTCTCCTCACTAGTTAAAATCGCGCAATGTTAAAAAAGCATTACAAACTGCTGCTAAAATGCGCCCTCGCCCTTCCCGTTATCTTCCTGCTGGACTTCTGCGGCCTCCTGACGCACCTGTGTGAGCTGGACTTCGAGACGCACTATTACTACCCGGTGCGGAACGAGAGTGTGGCCAAATTGGATCACAGGTTTATCGAAATGCCGAAGTTTGCGGCGGAACACGATTCGACCTATCCGCCTAGGCTGACCATACTGGTGAAGAGTGCGATCGGGAATCGGCGGAGGCGGAAGGCGATCAGGAGGACATGGGGTTACGAGTCGAGGTTCTCCGATGTGCACATTAGGCGCGCCTTTCTGCTGGGCGTGTCCGCCGAGCGAGGGGAGCTGAACGAGGCGGTCAGGCAGGAGGCGGAGGAGTTCGGAGATATCATCCAGTCGGATTTCACGGACGCCTATTTCAACAATACGGTTAAGACGATGCTGGGTCTACGCTGGGCTTACGAGCGCTTCAACAGCAGCGACTTCTATATGTTCGTGGACGACGATTACTACGTGTCCGTCAAGAACGTGCTCCGCTTTCTGGGCAGGGGGCGTGACACGCACCACCCTCCGGACCTCTTTGCCGGATACGTCTTCCACAGCTCCCCGCTGCGGCACAAGTTCAGCAAGTGGTACGTACAGCTGTCAAGCTATCGATGGCGATTTCATTATTATCAATCGATATATATTGATGTCTATTTTCACTACATGGTGACGCTTCTTACTTAGAGTAAGGGTACAGGAGTGAATCCCCCATGATTCCAATAGTGACCCCAACATTTTCGCAAAAATTTAAAATCTTTTTTCTTCGATTGAAAAATCAAAATTTAATTTCCAACTCAAATGATTAAGAAAAAGCACACCGCTTGAAAATCGAAGCTATGCGCATTCAAAGTTTAACAAAAAGTGCCTTTTTCGTTTAAGGAGTGATAATCAACCCATGTATGTAAAAAAAAAAAAAAACTATCTGGAGAACGAACATTTTGATTAAATTTTGTCGACTAGTGTAGTCATTTGATTTAAAACAATCACACGATTTAATAATCGATTAATGCAATTTTCACCACCCTAGGTACGTCTCCCTGGAGGAGTATCCGTTCGACCGATGGCCGCCGTACGTCACGGCAGGCGCCTTTATTCTCTCCCACGATGCCCTGGCCAAGATGTATACGGTGGGGCGGGGGGTTCCCCTTTTCCGGTTCGACGACGTCTATCTGGGAATTGTGGCCCTCAAGGCGCACGTTCCGGTTCATCATTGCGACGGATTTCTGTTCCACCGTCCCGGGTATTATGGGCCTGATAGCTTTAGTCAGGTGATTGCCTCGCATGGCTTCGGGGATCCCGACGAGATGGAGCGCATCTGGAACGAATGTCGGTCGGCCAACTATGCCTAGTTCTTGTTACCTGTAGTTACTCAAAATGTACATAAACAAATTATCAAATTATACAAGCAAATTAAATTATTTTTCACACAAAATGCCTTTTGAATTTCAACGGTTCAGCGGTAAAGCTGCGATGTGAATGGCAAAACTGCACTTATCGATAAGCAGATAAATAGCTCAAAATAAAAAAATTCATATAAATATTTATAAAAAAATATAAACTTATGAGCTAGATTTGCAATGGAAAAAAATCTTTAAGTAGTTAAAAAAAAAAACAATTAAAAAAAAAACCACTTAAAATTAATTATATATTTCCAATTGCAAATAATTATTTTCTACGAGCCGTTTTAAATTTCAACGTGCGGCGGCTTTGGCTGCGCTGTGAATGGCAAAGCCGGGGCTGCTATCGATTGCGACCATCGATAGCCGATTGGCGATTGGCGATTGGCTGAGCTTGAAACCCAAGCAAACGCCTTCCTCACTACGATTTAAAAAGTCGTCGCGCAGTATTAAGTTGTGTGTCGTTCTGTTTGCTTGTGAGCTTTCGCAATCAGAATCCAGTAATTTGTTAGCAAAGTGTCGCAAATTGCCAAGTGATTATATATATATATACATATATACGATATATATATACACATATCCAGCCAAACGGCCAACTTACCCACCCGCATTTCTTTGTAGTGCGCAATTCTTTTGCGGTTAAACCCCAAACCTTTAAAAAAAAAGCACTGATTTAAAGGTGAGTTTGCATCCTTTTTTTAATTTTTATTTTATTTTTTATTGTATTGTATTTATATTTAATATACTTTAAAAAGTCTTTTTTTTCAAGTGTTTATGTTTTAGTGTTTAATTTTGAATTTATTTTTTTAAATGATTTGATATTAATTTTTTATGTTTTATATTTTTTTTTTCAAGTGTATTTTATGATTTGATATATTTTTCTAATATGTTTTGAAATGTTTTATATTATTTTTTTTAAGTGTTTTGTGTTAATTTTTTTTTTTTTTTTTTTTGTTGTTAACTTTTTTTTCAATTGCAAATTTCTGCTACGTTTCGTTTCTTCATTTCTCTTCGCTTTGCGAATGCTGCAGAAAACGGAGGGCGAAAAAAGTCTGCGGAGAAAAAAAGCCAAAGCTGCCAACTGGTTTTTTGATTTTTGTTTGCGCCGTTGTTCTGACTTTTGTTGTTTTTGTTGTTGTTTTTTTTGCTGCTTCGCCTTGGCATTTATTGCAAAACCGTCGTCTCTTACATTTGTTATAAATTATTTGTTGTCGACACCGTTATTTCGCTTTATTTGCCAATATTATTTGGGCAGCTGTCGAGCCGTCGGCCTTAAGCTTTTTTTTTTGTTTGCCGGCCGGCTTTTTTTTCGCTCTTTTTTGCGTCTGCTGCTCTGCATGAGTGTGTGTGTGTGTGTGTGTGTGTGTGTGTGTGTGTGTGTGTGCGTGTGTTGGGCGGGGCGTTTGCTTCATATACACCCCCCACCCACCTTTTGAGCCTGCCCGGTTGCCACTTTTTTGGACAAATTTTCTAGCGTACCAAGGAGCAGCAAAAAAAACACCGCAGCTTTGGCACAGGATGGCAACGCTGCAGCTTGAGCCTGCTTACACACACACACACACACGCGCAAATGCATAAGCTACAGTCGTATGCTTGTGTGTGTGTGTCGCAGCGAGGGCGTGGCAGTTATCGATAAAATGAAAACCAATTGCATGTTAATTTATCGCCGTTTGCACAGATATTTAAAACCAACTTGATTTGTATGTATGTAAAGGCTGTATATACATCTGTATGTATGCATGAATGTATGTATGTATGTATGCGGATGACTAAACGCTGTGCATGTTTAAAATTCAGTTGATGTCGCAGCACACACACACATACACATACGTACAGTGGCAGACGTGCAAGTGCATGTGTGTGTGAGTGTGACGGCAGGACAAGGGTGTAAAACGGACGTGTCTGTCATACGCCTTCTTCTCTTCTCTTTTCTTCTCTTTTGTTTCTACACATTTCGGCTTTTCGCTGCGTCTGCTCCCCTCCTGTTTCTCCTGCTGCGCCCACGCTTGAACTTCAATTGTGCCTCTTGACTTTAAACATTTAAAAATTTGCTAACGGCAATTTGCCACTTTTTCCCTCCATCTTCAAAAAAAAAACAAAAGACTGCCATAAAAGATACACAGACAAAGATAGGCAGAGAAGAGCGTAGAGTTGCCGACGGGAGGAAATTAATTAGAGTAGAGGGCGCCAAAACTGACTAATAATGTGATAGTGTTGGAGGGGGAAAGAGCTGAGTTGGCAACATTGGCTGTGCAGCAGGAAAGCTCAGCGAGAGCGAGAGAGCGGCTCAGAAGAGAGCAACACTGCAGCCTGCACAGCGTTGCCAACTGGCAGACAGACGTTAATTGAAGCTGAGGGCGACATTGAAAATAGCCATAAATAGCCAAAACTAGCTAATTCAGAGTCAACTGTCTAAAATATAAAGATTTTAATTACAGAATATTACAAAAAAATTAAAAAAATAAATAAATTTGAAATACAATAATTTAAAAAAAATTTAATAAAATAATTAAAAACAGTAATGAAATAATTTATAGAAAAAGAAATATAATAATTTATGGAATAAAATAAAAATCATAATGGGATATAGAATACAGAAAATAAAAATATAAAATAAAATAATAATAAAAAAATGGAATGAAATAATTTAAAAAACAGGTAATAAAATAATTTATAGAAAAAGAAATAATATAAATAAAAAAAATGCCCTATATTTTGACAAAACTCGTCTATATATTTAAATATAATAGCGATAAGCATAATAAGCAGCTAAATTGGCAGCGCCGATTGTGACTAATGAAAAAAGCTGAGTTGACAGCTCAGAGAAAGAAAGAGAGAGGACGAGAGAGCGCGCTCAGAAGAGAGTAGCTCGGTGAACTGTGTGGGCTAAGACAAAAGAAAAGAAAACAAGCAGAAAAATTAACAAACAAAAAGAAAAAAAAAATGGAAAAACAACATAAAATAAAGCAGAAGGCATTAACGAATCAAATGAATCATCGTTGGCTGCGAAGTTGGAAGTTGATTCACGGCAAACCAGGCGAAAACAGATGCCTCCCCTACCCCCTGCCCATGCCCCTGCCCCCTGCCCGCACTCCTGCCAACGAGCAGCGTTGCCAATCGGCACAAATTTGCCGTATAAGCGCATATGTTATGCCTGTGTGTGTGTGTGCATATGTGTGTGTGTGAGTTTGTTTGTTTATTTGTTTAAAGCCGTAGTTGAAAAAGGAGTTTTGTCGCTGCAACGTCAGCAACTAAACATCGTCGATCGGCTTAGGCGCGACTTGAGGCCATATATGGGCATTAAAACGCTGATTTGTATTTATGTTGAATTTGTTGTTTTGTTTTGTTTTGTTGTTAATGCAATGTTTTGGTACGCTTGCCGCCCTTGTACCGTTTTCTTTGCTATCTGTGTGTCTGTGTGTGAGAGTGTGCGTGTGTGTTATCGATATAAATGAACCGCACTCTTTGTTTAGTCTTGCGCAGGGGGCGGGGGGCTTGAGCTATGTTATCGATGTGCGCAAATATACATTTCTTAGTAACTCACTATATATATACATATATATATATCTACATATATAAATGTGTACATATGTAGTTTTGGTTATTTTGCAACTAAAAATAAACGTGATAAAATGCAGTTTACGGCTGGCTGTGTTCAGCTGATAACGGTACAAACTCAGCATACATATCAGTGTTGTTGTTATTGGCGGAAAAGAGCTAAAAAAAAAAACAAAAATTTGCAAAAACAAAAAAACGCAGAAATCAGTATTTAGAAAAAAAAAAATAATAATAAAATAAAAATTTAAACAAGAAAGCAGTTAAATTATTCTTAAGCATGCGCTGTGCTTAAAATTAAATATGTAGAAAGCAAATATTGCACAAAATAATAACAATATATTTGTATAAAATAATTGTTACTTATTTTAGCTAAAATTTGCGCTTTTTGCAGTTTTACAAGTTTTTTTAACTATTCAGCTATTTTTGCAGCTTTTTTTACTGAATAAACGCTAAAATAAGAAAAGCTTTTTTTCTCGAAATTGGCAACACTGACGGTGATACACATACTAAGTCAATCTGGCAACACTGTCAGTCGGTTGTCCAATTGGAATTTAATCTGCTTCGGCGCAGCTGCTGCGCTGCGGCTGCGCTGCTGCTGCGGGGTTCGCTGAACTTCTGCTGGTTGAGCGACGATTCGGTGCAGAGAGTGGGGAGCGGGGAGAGGCGAGTGTGAGTGTGTGCGTCCTTGCAAACGAACATGACTCACACACACACACACACACACTCATGCACTCACAGACGCATGACAAATCGCTCTGTTTATTGAATTCTGTTTTTCATAATCAATAAAAACTAAAACTTCGGCGTAATCGCAATGAGAAATCGTCAAATAAAACCAACGGTAAACAACGCAAAATGTGGGCGCTGCTGTATGCATGTGTGTGTGTGTGTGTGTGTGTGTGTGTGTGTGTGTGTGCGTGTGTCTGTGAGCCAGCGTTATCGATGCTCATTTCCGCTTTATCGAACGATAACGGCTTGTCATTGCCCCCAGGCTGATTAAGCCGCGCTATCGATATGCGGGCTCTCTTTATGACTGTTAATCGATGCAAATAATTTCAAATGAATGCGATAATACAAGTTCATGACACATTTACAATTGTGAATAAATTCGCCCAAGATTAATTTAAGCTGCAAATATTCCATATAATATATAACATATATTATGGTACTATTAATAGGGTTTTCAATTACCAAATGCTCATAAATTCATCGATGCCAGTAATTTTAAATTAATGCAAATAATTTTAAATCAATGCGATAATACTATAAAATTCATGAAACATTTAAAAACGCTAAAAAAATTGAATTTTAAAATTTAAAATTTAAATTATTTTTATTTCGTTAGTAATTGAAATTTAATTATATTCTATTGAAAATAATAATAAATAAATAATATAATAATGTAAAATATAATGTATTGCATAATTTAAAAAACTAGAGTATTATTTACTTTCTTTCTTGATTATTTGTTTAATTTTGTTGGCTATTTACTTTTTTTTTATTTATTTCTTGATTACTTATTTGTTTATTGATTTTTATTATTGAGTTTTGGATGAACTGTTTAATTGATTGCTTTGTGGTTCTTGGTCTTACAGATGGCTTCCCCAGCACCAGCACTCAAAGACCTGCCCAAGGTGGCCGAGAACCTGAAGAGCCAACTGGAGGGTTTCGATACCGATAAACTAAAGAACGCAGAGACTCAGGAGAAGATCATTTTGCCCACCGCCGAGGGTAAGAATATAAATAAAAGAATAATAGTTGAACATCTCCCGTTTGAAACTAAATTAATGAAGGCTAGTTTTAATCAGAATTACATTACTTTGTTGTTGTTGAAATTAAATTGGACTGTTATCGATAATTATCGATAACTGAGCCCAAAACTTCGAAAAATTAAATTAGTTACAATTAGTTTCAATGAGAATTGGATCATTTCGTTTTTGTTAAATTAAAATTGAATTATTATCGATAATTATCGATTAATAAGCACAATACATCGGAAGATCTCTTGTTTGAAACTAGATTAACTATGATTAGCTTCAGTGAGAATTGAATTACTTTGTTTTTGTTGAAATTAAACTCGATTATTATCGATAATTATCGAAAGATCTATGTAAATGCAACACATTCAAAATTGTTTGCCTCTTGCTTATGTTATTCAGATGTGGCAGCCGAGAAGACTCAAAAGTCCATATTCGAGGGCATCACTGCATTCGATCAGACCAATTTGAAGCATACGGAGACCAATGAGAAGAATCCATTGCCCGATAAGGAAGGTGAGTAAAAGCTATGGGCCAAGAGAGAATAGGTGGGGGGGGGGGGGGGAGAGGGGAAAAACCAGCTTGCCATTTATGGCAATTGCAGCTAATATTGCGTAGAATTTAAAATGGAATTCTTCTAATTCTTGGTCTCCTCCGTCTCTTTCTTCTGACAATTCTTCGCAGCTATCGAACAGGAGAAGGAGAAGAACGAATTCATTTCGGGCATTGAGAATTTCGATTCGAAAAAGTTGAAGCACACCGAGACCAACGAGAAGAACGTCCTACCCACCAAGGAGGTCATCGAGGCCGAGAAGAAGGCCTAAAGAAGCGAAGCAAACAAGAAAGAAGGAAAGAAACAAAGAAGGAAGAAACAGAAAGAAGCATTTGCTAACTACGACACAAGCATGTCGCAACTCTCTATCCCTCTTTTTGCCCCTCCCACACTCATTCGTAATTCACTTAAATTATTTTATTTTATGTTACTTCATTTTATTTTATTTTATTTCCATTCTCTTTGTTCTTGATTCCTTTTTCAATTCGTATTCACTGCTCCAAATTGTTCAATATTTGTATACCCTGTATTAAATGCTTCTTTATCTTGCTTTAGCTGAAAAACAAGCAATAAAAAACTAAATTAACTATGCAGAAAACAGGTTAAAATGCAAATGGCAAATCAAAAAACAACAAAAAAGAAACAGAGAAAACTATAAAAGATAAAGGAAAATAAAAAGAGCGTAATGTGTAATTTTTTAAAAAACTTTTTTTTATATTACTTTATATATGATATATATTTATATACTGGGAAACACTAATTAATAAAAAAAAACGTAAATGTAACATTTTATAACAAAAACTATTTGTTTTATTGGGCCTTCTTAGTATTGACTCACAGCTATCTGGCAAGTCTGACTATCTTATAGCCTGTACCACAGCTCGCGCTCGCCTGTACAGTATACAATTTAAAACATTTAGACCCTTTACTTTAAAAAAGTAAAAGAGGTCTATTAACTTAGTGCAAAGAGGAAATGTGTGTAACACCCAGAAGGAGGCGTGGCAGACCCCACAAAGTATATATATTCTTGATCAGGACGACAAGTCGAGTCGATATAGCCATGTCCGTCTGTCCGTCTGTCTGTCTGTATGAACACCTAGATCTCAGCAACTATAAGAGCTAGAGACACCATATTTGGGATTTATTTTAATCTAATTTTATTTATTTCTAAGCTGGGTAATGTTTGCAATATTGTTTCATTAATAACTTCTGTGTTTATTGACCAATTTCAATAGGCTTTTAATGAATAGTTGAATTTATTAGAATAGAGAATAACAACGTTCTAAGTTTAATATTACGCTTGTTTTTTTTTTCACTTTTTCATGGTCAAAAATATTTTTAAAATAATAAAATTTTTTATTTTTAAAAAATCTTTAATAAATCATAATTCTTTAACGACTCTTATAGTTGCTCAGATCGGCGCGTTCATACAGACAGACAGACTGGGCTAAATCGCCTCAGCTCGTCATCCTGATTAAGAATATATATGCTTTTTGGGGTCTGCCACGCCTCCTTCTGCATGTTACATACATTCTGACAAAGTTATTAACCCTGTTTTCCCATTTTTCAATGGGTACAGGGTGTACAAAGATTTGTGTTTTTTTTTTAATGACTCGACAAAATTCCAACATGTGGCAACCCTGGCCAATTTGCTGACACTGGGCCAGTGCTGCCAGATTTTTTGGGCCAGAAGTGGCTAAAATTGACGAAAAAAGTGTGGCTAAAAATGGCAGTGTCACTGGCAATTCAAATTTTTGAATGAAAATGAATCCCTGAATTTCCTGTCAACATTTGTCAAAGAAAATTTCACACTGCTTGGGATTTTGTGGCAGAATCCAGTTATCAAGATTTGATTGAAAAATTGAAATTGGTTTGGATTGAGAAAAAGCGCTATCAAACGCATCAAATTTCAAGGTTCTATAAGAGCGTACCATGTCTGCAAATAATAAGCCGATCAAGAAGAACGACGAGGTAATATAATATTGATATTATTAGTGTTCATAATAATAATATGATTATACCCATTAAGAACCAGGTGCCCAAAACGGTCACATCTGCTCTCTGTGCTCCCTCTCCTTCGGGCTCTCTGCCCCCTGCAGACCCTGCACCTGCAAATGCCTTGCCTATGCCTCGTCCCCCTCGACGCTTGCACTTTAAGGCGGTAGAGTCGCGTAGGGTCTCAGCCCGCCGCGCCACACCCACTGTGGATTATAATCCCGAGGTTTTTATACGGCGCCCCACCCGCCCCGCGCCCTTCAAAGTTCCACCGAAGAAAAACACCCTCTGCGCTCCCCTGCCCAAAGCTGAGCACCCTGCCCCCCAGGCGCCGCCCCCTAAGATCCAGGAGTCCCTCGAAGACCGTTTCGCGCGCTTGAAGCGTCCGCCCAGGTCGAAAATGGAGTTATTAATGGAGAGGATGGATAGAGATAGGCACGCTGCAAATGAATGGTATAATGCTAAGGAGGAGCTGAGGAAGAAACTAAGAGAAGCCAGGAAATAATGTTTAGATATAGCAAATGAGGAAGGTAAAGTATTATGTAAATTCAGATACTGCAGGAATACTAATAACATCTATTAGGAAGCATGCGGAACAAGGGAGAAGAAGGATAACAACATTAGAACATGGCGAAGAAGAAGGTAAAGTATTATGTGATTCAGATAGTACTTCAGAGGATTTAGACTAATAACATCCATTAGAAACTACATAAGAAGACGAAAGAAAATGAACTAAGAATATGGTAAAGAAGGTGGAGTATTATTGTGCATTAAGATACTTCAGAAGACTGACACTAATAACATCTATTAAGAAACATGCGGAAAAAGGGAGAAGAAGGATAATGAAGATAGAATATGCTGAAGAAGGAGGTAAAGTATTATGTGATTCAGATAGTACTTCACAGAATTTAGACTAATAACTTCTATTAGGAAGTACATAAGAAGACGAAAGGAAATGAAGTAAGAATATGGTGAAGAAGGTTGAAGTAAAATACACAATAATCTATTCAGAAACTTCAGAGGATTGAGACTAAGAACATCTATTAAGAAGCATACGAAACGAAGATGAAGGAAGTAAATTAAGTGAGAATATGGTGGAGAAGGTGGAGTATTATCGTCTATTCAGATACTTCAGAGGACGTCAATTAATAACATCTATTAGGAGACTGAAAATACTAACGGAACCAAGGGAAGAAGATTACGTTCATTCTGGTCTATCTGGCCGATTTCAGATGGTTGAAATTTTATATTTATTGCACACGGATTTCTGCTCGCTGTTCACTCCAAATTGTTCAATGTACACCCCAATATTTATACATTATACTACTACATAAAACACTTTACAAGATAGATTGAACAAAATGTTAGGACAACAATTTTTTCAAAATTTATTTATTTATTTTATTTTTGATTAAACGTTCTGTTTATATACATATACACACATACATGTACATGTGTTCTCTCTCTCTCTCTCTCTCTGAAATAAGCAAAACTTTGATTCGTGATATCTTTTCCAATTATGGACGGATTTTGATTAATCTTACAGACTTGATAGGTATACTAAAGATGCATTTGTATCCCTTAAATGCGTTGTATGTATTCTTTTAATGTTCATTGTGTGCGGAAGAGGCGTGGCATCCAACATTTAAAAACAATTTTATCTGCGTATGGCATGCAACTATCTGGACTTGACGTGTCCTGATCAAGAATATAATACTACTAACTATATAATATTACTACCGATTTACTAATGCTATAGAAACAGGGTACAAAAAGAATCATGAAGTGGGTCAAAAGTGTGTATAATTTGAATATAAGTATAATAAAATAATGTGCACATTGTGTATAATTCTTAAAGTAAAGTATTACACTAGCTCTCCATGGGCTGCTGTTTCTCCTGCTTTGCCTCTTCCTCCTCTTTCTCCTGTTTCTCCTGTTCGTCCTGTTCTTCATCTGGCTTTTCTGGCTGCTCCTCGGCGGCTTCTTTAGCGGCCTCGGCAGCCGCTGCCGCTTCCTTGGCCTTCTCGTACTTGTTCACCTCGAACTTGCTGAGATCGGCGCCCAGGAGACGCAGGATGTGTATGGTCTCGTCCCGATCCACGTAGGCGCGCAGACTGGAGGAGCCTCTCCAGCCCACGACGTAGAGCGTGAAGGCCTCGTCCTCGTACTTGAGAATACAGCTGCCGATACCTGCAGATAATTCGGGGGAATTGGCGAGAATTAGAGGGAATTTTGAGCTAAAGACTTAATTAGAATAGATTGGCGATTTAAATCGACAATATCGATTTGTCTTTTACTTATCGATATATGTCTACTATGCCCTAAAACAATCAAGATTTTTGAGAGTTCGATAGAATTAGAGGTAACTTTGCGCTAAAGACTTAACCAGAATAAAGTAGCGAATTAAATCGGCAATATCGATTTACGTTTATTTATCGATATATGTATACTATGCCCTAAGACAATCCAGAGAACACGAGAGAATTAGAGGAAACTTTGAGCTAAAGACTTAATTAGAATAGATTGGCGATTTAAATCGACAATATCGATTTGTCTTTTACTTATCGATATACATATGTATACTATGCCCTAAAACAATCAAGATTTGTGAGAGTTCGATAGAATTATAGAGAACTTTGCGCTAAAGACTTAACCAGAATAAAGTAGTTAAAGTTTAATCGTTAATATCGATTTTTATTCTATCGACATTTGTATTCTAAGCCCTAAAACAATCAACTAGGCCCATGTTATTTTGTGATATTCAATAAAGTCATATTATATGAAATGTTGGAAAAACTAATGTGAATATCGATAACAATCGAAGAAATATCGAAATCAACGACATAAATCGATATTTTACGCCCATCTAAAGCTTGTGATATTTGATAAACTCACAAGAAATGTGGGAAAAACTAGTGTGACTATCGAAACGATCGATATAAATCGATATGTTGTAATCGCAGCTTACCCAGCTCGCTGCAGCGCTGCTGCGTCTCGGGGCGCAGGTCGTGGGTGGAGGGGGGCTTGGTGGGATCGGTGCAGTTGAGGAGCAGCACGAGATCCTCGCGCGCCACCTGGATGCGCCGGCACTGCCCGATGAAGGCGTTGGAGGTCTGGAGCCCCTCCTGGGCCAGCCGATACGGATTCTCCGTGTGACGATTCTCGCAGCGCACAAACGTCTTGACGCCCGTGTTGATGATCTTGATGTTGTGCTCGTTGTGCACGACCAGATCCCGGATGGCGCTGGAGCAGTAGTAGATGTTCTTCTTGCGCTCGGTTTGGCAGCGGGTGAGCAGGCAGCGCTGATTGATGCTGGCGTCCAGCTGATAGAAGCTGCTGATCGTATCGAAGTCCGCGTCCTGCTCGCCAAAGAACACATACGGATCCTCCTTGTAGCCGTGCAGGCGGCGGCGCTTGCGCTGCGGTCCCCAGGGCACGGATTTGGCTTCCGCATCGGGATTGGCAGTGGAGGGCTGCTCCGGCTCCGTCTCCAAGGGTTCAGAGTTGGGATTGGCAGTGGCAGCCACCGGCTGCTGCTGCTCCGAACCCGTATTGGGAGTGGAGGCTACCTGCTGCTCCTGCTCCACAGAATTCGAATTCGAATTGCCAGTGGAGGCCACTGGCTGCTCCTGCTTGGGATTGATGGTGGGATTGAAGGCCTGCTCCAGCTCCTGGACATCGTGCTGCTCGAAGCTGAGCGGCCGTGTCTTCTCGATGACGGCCACAAAGAAGCCGCCGCTGTCCTGCAGATGCGGCAGCACGCGCATGCACTTGTCCAGTCCGATCTTGGCCAGCTGCTCCTGGGGCAGCGGGAACATGCAAGGCCTGATGATGGTATGCAGATTCTCGGGCACCTCATCGAAGCTGGCAAAGATCTGATCCACCTGCTTGGTGGCCAGCTGCCAGTGGCTCATGCCCGGCTTGAACTTGAGTCCGGGCACCAAATCGGAGGCATCCACCAGCTGCAGTGCACCATCCGCTTCCGATAGGATGCGCTGCAGCACCGCCTCGTTCTCGATGGGATTGAGGGAGCAGGTGGAGTACACCAGACGTCCGCCCACCGCCAGCAGCTCGGCGCCACGCCTCACAATCCGATACTGCATGCCATGCAGATTATAAGCCTGCGCCAGATTCCACTTCAACCAGATATCCGGATTCTTGCGCAGCGTGCCATCCCCGGAGCAGGGCACATCGCACAGTATCTTATCAAACTTGAGCAGAGATTTCTGCCCGGTTTGGGCGTCCGTTTGCAGCAGATTGGGAAAGAAGCAGCTGTCGTGATTGGTGACCAGCAGGCAGGGGGAATTGAGGCGTTTGGCCTGATGCACCAGCATGTAGCAGCGGTTGTTGTCCACATCATTGGCCAGCACGAAACCCGGCGGAATTTTATGCCGCTCTGGCTGCGCATGGAGCGCCTCAATCAACTGTGCCGTCTTCGAACCTGGAGCGGCACACATGTCCAGCACTTTGTCCTCCGGCTGCACGTTCAGCACCAGCGGCGGTATCATGGACACCGCCTCCTGCCGGCTAATCCCGCCCGCCGTTGTCTCCACAATCAGAAAGTTATGCAGCCGGCAGAGCGGCTCCGAACGCCGTATATCCTTACGGGTGAGTTGGAGCTGATAGGCCAGGCCATTGGGATACCAGGGCAGGCAGAGGGGACGCTGCACCTGCTCCTCCGGCAGCGCGTGCAGTTCGGCCACCGCACGCACATATTCCGTAAAGAGCTGCGTACGGATTATCTTGAGCAGCGCCTGCGCCTCATCCTTAAATCCAGTCACGCGGAATGTCGTTGGCAGATTTTCCCGTATGCTGCTCAGGAACTGCTGCCACTCCCCCTCGCTGCCGCAGATGCCCTGCAGATGGTAGTACTTGATAAAGCACTCATTGTCCCGCTCGATCTCCTTGTACGGCTCCGCACGACGATCCGGCGGATTTCCCTAAAGAAAACAATTTAACAAATGGATTTCCTTGCATTCGGGCACTCACAATTTCGCGCTTCTGGCGCTTTCTGGCTGCAAAGGGATTCTGTCTGCGACCACGTGCCATTTTTAATCAATTAATTAATTTATTTATATTTCTTTTTCAATTTAAAAGATAAATGCCTTTGTTTATGCAGCCGGCAACACGTGTTCACGCCACTGATATCGATAATAGCGTTGCACAGTTATCGATATTAGCGATGTTCAACAGTGTTGCCAACTGGGCGCTAAGAAACATATAATATAATATAATAAAAGAGTTTATATTGCGAATATTACGCTTATTAATCAACTTTTTATGTTCAAAACTATTTTAAATATAATTTAGCATTTTTTTTATAAAATATTTTTAATGAATCATAATTCTCTTTTTCCCGAACCGATTTAATTGAAATTTACAGAATTATTAGCTAAAGCTATATTTAACTAATATAAATATTAATAAAATTAAATCAAGAACGTCTTCGTTCGTAAAATCTAAATTTTATTAGTTATTTCAAATTAAAAACCCGCATTATCACATCATAAATGCGCTGTGCAGCACTGCCCAGTCAGCGATAACATTTACCAGCAGAATCAATCGATTGCAGTCAGGCCTATCGGCTCGTTAGCGCCGATTTGTTGCAGTCGCGCAGAAATTGAGAAATTGCGAAAATGGAAAAGCCAACGGATAAATCAATGAATGATATTGAATATTTGCTGCATTTGGAGGCGGTGAGGCGCCACACGGACGAGGCCAAGGACGTGCAGCGCCAAGTGGAGGAGCAGGTGCGTTCCTATGTGGAAGCCAAGCAGGAATATCAGCGCGATTTCAAACGGCTCGCAAAGCTCAGCCAATTAACGCTCTTGGCCAACACGCTGAATTCCAAGGAAGAGACTATTAGCCAAGCCGACGCTCAAGTGCAACGCACTGCAGATATTTTGGCCAAATTGAATCGAAAAATTTCCAGCGATAAGCGTCTGGTTGCGGGTGATGCCAACTCGCTCGCTGAGTGCAAACTGCAGTTGGATGCAAATCATCGGCCGTGCTGCCAACTCACTAAGAATCAGCTCAATTTATCGAAGAATCGAGGCGCGCTTAAAGCCGTCAGCGCCACCATTGAGAATGTAGAAAATGGCCTGGAAACAGCCACAATGGGCGCATTGGATCATTTCACCAGCGGACTGCAGCTGCCGGCTCATTTAATATAATTTATTGTAATTACCAGTTTCTGCCAATAAAATCAAATGTTTGCTTTAAATTACTATCGATAATTCATTTCAAATGTGCTATCGATAATTACGTGATTTCGGGGTAATGAAAATCTGAACTATGCAACACTGGAATGCAAATTCAACCGTTGAATTCAAAAGCGAATTTGAATTATGCCCAGCTCGGCGGTCTTTTATTATTTAATATAATAACGAGAATAACAACGCTTAAGCATATTAATACAAAATTGTTAAGCCTAGAGTTGCTTAAACTACATTTAATATACATCTCAATTAATTGTAGTCCGACGAATGCAAATTGTGGAATTTTTTCGATGATTGATGATTGATGTTGATTGAATGACACTTAAACTGCATTGTACTGGCGGTGGGCTGTTAAGCTGTGTTATTTGGCAAGCGCAGCTCTAAAATGGTACAAGAACAATAGGTAAATGATAGATTGCAGTTATTACTATTATTATAATTATAATTATTATTATTATTATTATTATTACCACTTGGAGCGCTTGGACCAGTCCTTGGGCGTCCAGTGCAGGCACTTGGAGTCGATGCGAATCTTGCGCTTCAGCATGGCGCGCTGGTGCTGCTCGATGGTGTCCCGGTTGATGCACACGATGTACTGCCCCTTGTAGTAGTTGATCAGATTCAGATTCTGCAGCGTCGAGATCACGTCCTCCTTCTTGATCGAGGTGCACTCGCAGATGTCGCTGCAGGGGAGAGAAGAGCAGCTCATCAGTCGGGTTAATTTAATTTAGCGAGAACAAACGAAATAAAGCTACCAAATTACCCAAAAATCAGGGCAAGCAAACTTAAATATTAAAAAAAAAATTACCAAAAAAAAAATACATCTGGCAAAGTAAAATCATTAAATAAAAAGCTCTTTTTTTCACGGCAAGCACACGTAAATAAAGCTAAACAAAATCATAAAAAAAGGGCAGGGGACAAAGAAAAATTATTCTTAAATGTTTTTAAAGAAAAAAGAAAGCAAACGCGTTAAAAAAAACACATTTGATGGGCAAATAAATAATTAATAGTTGCTATATTAATTATATGTATAATAAGTAAACAAAATAATAATAATAAAATCATCAGCAAAAATTGAAAAAAGGCTAATTGGAGGGCAAAATAAATAATTATTAACTATTAAATTATTCATATGTATAATTAGTAATAAAAATATAAATAATAAAGCAAAGGATAAATTATTCTTAAATGTTTTTAAAGAAAAAAGAAAGCAAACGCGTTAAAAAAACACATTTGATGGGCAAATAAATAATTAATAGTTGCTATATTAATTATACGTATAATAAGTAATCAAAATAATAATAATAAACTCAAAAAAATCTTAAAGTAAGGCAGGCAAAAAAAAAATTATTCTTTAATGTTTTACAAGAAATAACCATGTATTTCCCATTTTTTAATGGGTACAGCGTATAACAAGAAAGCAAAAGTTAAAAAAAGGCAAATTTGAGGGTCAAATAAATAATTATTAACTATTATATTATTCATATGTATAGTGAGTAATAAAAATATTAATAATAAAGCTAAACAAAATTATAAAAGTGAGGCAGGCAAAAGATAAATTATTCTTAAATGTTTTGAAAGGGGCAAATAAACAATTGTTAGTTATTATATTGATAAAAATAATAATATATAAATAATTAATAATCATAAGCTACAACACTTATAAAAGTGTGGCAGGAAAATAGATGAATTATTGAGGTTCGAATAAATAAGTAAATAGATGAATAAATAGCAATTATTATATAAATATTATTAAACTATATGTATAAATATTATTAAACTATATATATAAATATTATTATACTATATATATACAAGTATTGGGAGGCTCACTTGATGGTTATGGTGGGCTTCTCGCCGTCGGTGCTGGGGTTCTGGCTGATGAGGATCTCGAGGATGGTCTGGGCCCAGTAGGAGCGGTAGGAGAGCAGCCCCAGATCGGAGAGGGGCTTCTCCGGGGAGCCGGTTTTGCCCTCGAACTTGGACAGTTCGTAGCTGAACTCGATGAGCAGCTTGCCGTAGCCCTTGCGCTGATAGGGGGGCATGGTGAGGATGCAGGCGACGTTGTAGTCCTCGGTGCTCTCCTTCTCCTTGGAGAAGTAGCCGACGATGTGGAAGCCGCGCGAATCGAACTCCGTCATGATGTAGAAGAGGAACGGATCCGTGTCATAGTAGAGCGTCTTGTGATCCAGGAACAGCTTTGCCAGCAGGCAGAGATTCTGGGCGTAGACCTTGTTCTTGCGTCCGTCGATCTCAAAGAACGAGATGGTGTGCTTGCGGTAGATCTCGTTGCCTGGCGGATGGCGCAGGTTGCACTTGGAGAGATGGCGCTCGAGGCACTTGCGGCTCTTGCAGTACTTGAGGCAGAACTCGCAGATGTAGATGCAGCTCTCCTGGCACAGCTCCTGCGGATATGGAGAGAAATACCAGGGCTTGATGCGATGCCTGCCCAGCTCGATCATCTCCACGTTCTTCATGCGGGTGACCACATCGTCCTGATGCGTCACCATGCTGCCGCTCTGCCGCGGCGTTGCAATCTTGCCATCCTGCGAGCCATCCTCAGTCGAGGGCAACAAATTGCCGCCATCGCCAGTCACATGATGATGATGTGGATGATGTTGTTGCAACGGCGTCTGTGGCAGCTGCTGACGGTCTGGCGTCTGTGGCAACTGCTGACGATCTGGCGTCTGTGGCAGCTGCAGCTGTTGCTGCGCCTGCTGCTGCTGCTGCAACGTCTGCTGCTGCTGCTGTTGCAGCTGCTGGCCATGCACCTTGCGTCTGCGATTAATGCGCTTCTGCAGCGCCGCTGCCAGCACATTGTTGCCATTGACCAGCTCGTTGCACGGCATCATTGACGGCGAGCCCACGTTGGCCGCCAGCTGTCCCTGCCCCAGCGTCGGCGTCTGCGGCGTCAGCAGCTGCCCCTGCCCCTGCCCCTGCAGCTGCCCCTGCAACTGCAACTGCGACTGTGGCGACGTTGGACGCGAAACGCTGCCGGCCAGCGAATGATGCCGCTTGGGCGTGGTCACGCCCGTGCTGGTGCCCGTCTGGGGGCCATCGCGACGCGGAAACTGCACCTTGCGCGTGTCCAGATCATCCTCGTTCACCCACTCGTCCAGCCGCTTGTTAACTGTCGGCACATTCAAACACATTCGTTATCATATCGCTCATTTACAAGATGATTGTCATAACTCAAACTATATATAATATATGGACGGGGTGGATCAGTTGGACGGAAGGCTACAGTCGGACGTAACCGACAGTTGTCGTGTTTAAGGTGAGAGGTATCCAAAATCTAAAATAAACTTGATCTGCTTACTGCATAGGAGGACCTAAATCTCAAATATGGCGACTCTAGCTCTTATAGTTGCTAAGATCTAGGTGTTCATACAGACGGACAGACGAACATAGCTATATCGACTCGGCTTATCGTCTTGATCAAGAATATATATACATTGTGGGGTCTGCCACGCCTCCTTCTGGGTGTTACACACATTTCCTCTTTGCACCAAGTTAATAGACCCTTTTTACTTTTTTAAAGAGTCTAAAGAGGGTACAGGGTATTCTACAGTCGGTTCCGTCCGACTGATCTGCCCCGTCCAAATCTTGTTCCCCTTTGCTACTCACAGTCGACGTAGTGCACGTAGAACTGGCGGCGTCCGTCCAGCTCCTTGATGCTCACGATCTCCGCCAGGGGCCAGTCGTCCGTCTTGTGCATCCGCACCGACAAGCGGCAGCCTTCGGTCAGCGCCGCCTGCATCCAAAGAACAATTTAAAATCAAATAAAACCACAGAAAATTTACAACCAAAAACCACAAAACTCAAATCAATTTAAAACCAATGCAACATTCAAGCAGTTGCACGTCTGCACTTACAGTTGACTCACAAATGGACGCCACATCGTCGTCGAACTCGTATTTGGGCTTCATTTCGTTTTGCTAACAATTATTTAACTAATTATTTCATTTAAGCACAAAACCTGTGAAATTGCTGCCTGAGCGAGCGATGGCAAATTCAACAATAGAAATGTGCGATATGTCGATAGGTTCTATTTTCAACATCGATATGTCACTGCGGCAGTGTTGTCAGTTTGGCTTATTAAAGGCTATACTTCAAATTGAAAAAGCTTATAAACGTTAACTATAAATGTAGCTTTATTTTATTTTATTCCGCTTGCCCATTTTATTTTCAACATCGACATTTCACTGCAGCAGTTCTGCATTATAAACTTAAGCTATAACTCTAGCTTTTTTATTTTTATTCTGCTCGTTTTATCTACATACGTCTGCACTTACCGTTGACTCACAAATAGACGCCACATCGTCGTCGAACTCGTATTTGGGCTTCATATGGTTTTATCAATTATTATTTGCTTATTTATTGAATGACAAAAATTTGCGAAATTGTTGCCTCAGCGAGCGATGGCAAATTCGGCACTAGAAATGTGCGATATGTCGATAAGTTCTATTTTCAACATCGATATGTCGCTGCAGCAGTGCTGCCCGTTTGGCCTTTTGAAGGCTATATTTATTTCAAAATGATCAATTGCATAAACTTTAGCTAAAAAAAAGGTTGCTTTGTTCTTCTAATTTATTGCATTTTGTTCGCTCTACGTTAACAAATATATTTTATAAGTTTAACTTATTTCGTGCTTGCATGATACCAATATTGGTCCTAAAATCTACATTTTTCGACCAAATGCTGTCATGTTTGGTTTTTTCTGCATAATTTTGCAATACAATTCGTTTACGCATCAATTCTCAAGATGCGAAAAAAAAAAATTTTTTTTCTGAAAATTTTATATTTTTTAAGAAGTAGTAGGAGTAGTAGTAGAAGTAGTAGGGCTTAAGATTTTCGCAAAAATTTCAAAATATCGTTCTTTGATTTATAACTAAAATTTTACTTTCGCACTCAAATGATTGAGAAAAATCCACACCGCTTGAAAATCGGTTGAGTTTTGGCAAAGCTATGCGCATTCAAAGTTAAACGAAATTGGCGTTTTTTTGTTTGTTGGGTATTTTGGGCCTTGTTGGGCCTTGTTTCGTTTAACTAGGGATCCCCCCATGATACCAATATTGGCCCTAAAATCTACAGTTTTCGACTAAATGCATTTGGTTTTTGTTTTTTTTCCGGCATAATTTTGCACTCTAGACAGTTATAATTTAAATTTATCGATTAGCCAACTTTAAAGACGCCAAACGATGACAAATTTAAAGTTCGATTAATCGCATCAATCGTCATTGGGATATTTATAAACATATATTTATTGTATTTTGTTTTAGTTTATGGGCATAATTAAAATTCCAAACAATTTGAATTGCAAAATCTCAGTGCTGTAGGGCGTATTTTATCGATTAACTGAACTTTAATATGATCGACTACAAAATTAAGCGGAATAAAACAGATCTTGAGGTGTTTTAATGTTTTTCTTTTAACATTTCCATATAATCATATGTTTTATTGTATTTCGTTTTAGTTTGTGAACATAATTACAATAGCAAACAACGTAAATTACAGATTATCGATCGATAACAAATTTGAAACTCAAGTCAAATCGATAGCGCACTCTGCATACGACAGGGCCTGGAATATCTTCAGCAGGCTGAATATCGTCTGGGGATTTAGCTTCAGCTGCTGAAACTCGCACATGATGCGTATATAATTGATCGGACCATCGCTCAGATCGATGCCGTTCAACAGATTCGGCAGTAAGTTATAGTAATTGATGACGCAAAACACCCGCTGCAGATCGTGGGCATTCACAGTGGCCACATAGCTCGGCTCCAGCCGTTTCTGGGTGAGAAACTCCCGCAATGGCACGCACAGCTCCTGTATCGATAACTCCAGCTGCGCCTTGAACATCTCCTGCATCATCTCGATCAGCTCCACCGAGATCAGCTCGTGCTGGCGGCTCCTCTTGGCCAAGTAGGCGTCCAGCAGCTTCACCTGCCACACGTCGCAGTTGTTGGCCATCTGCTTGGTCACATGCTGCGGAGAGTCGATAAATAAATGCTTAAGTATGTGCACATTCGTAGTCATTCGATGAGAACTTATCGATATGCACAGTCTCAAAAATATTTCTTTATTCTCGTTTTGGGAAACTAAATTGATCAGAATTTCAATAACATTTGTAGTCATTCGATTAGTATTGGCTTAGTATCGATAAGCAGTTGATATCGAAAGTATTGACAAGGCTTTGCGCTTATCGATATGGATAACTTCGAAATTAATTCTTTGATTTTGCTTAAGAATCTAAATTGATCAGAATTTCAATAACATTTGTAGTCATGCGATTAGAGGTTGAATGTTACGCTTTTTATCGATTAGGGCGTAAAGCAGGCGTGGCATGCAACATTTGAAATAACCTCGATCTTCGTATGTTATTTATCTAGCTACATTCAAAATTTGACTGTTCTAGCTGCTATAGTTGCCGAGATCTAAAAATATTTGCGAATTCGGTGCATACTCACATCGTAGAGCGTCAGATAAATGGGCAGCAGATGCATATGGTCCTTGACCACCGCGTTGTAGAAGAGCAGCATCAACTGGTGCCGCTTGCTCAGCTCCATGTAGCTCAGCGTAGTGCCCTTGGTCTCCAGGAACCGACTGAGGAACGGTTTTACCAGACGTTCCCCTGCGAATTGCTGCAGATCCGTGACGTTCACCTGCCAGCAGATGCTCTGCTCCATGGTGAGGGTCTGGGCCAGCATGCTCTTCAATCGATCCGGATCCTCCAGATGGGACAACCGTCCCGTACGCTTCTTGATGTCAATCGGGGCACACAGCTGCAGCGCCTTCTCCAGCTGATGCCAATTCCGATCTCGCTCAAAGCAAATCGGCCAATAATTCTCATCGTCGACAATCACCTGCTGCAGGGTGCTCAGCTCGGGCAGCATGCAGGGTGCTATCGATAGGCGACGCAGCTGGGTGGCGCCCACCTCCAGCACGGAGACGTTGCACAGGCACAGCTGATGCGTATCGATATCACGGGGCAGAAAGAGGCGTGGCTCCACGGCCAACACGTACAGATGCCGCAGCGCCTGCATGTGATAGCTGAAAAGATATATCGAAAGATATATGCTTTAGGCAATTCCAAATAGGGATATACAAATATCGATTTATATCGATATTTAAATCATTTCATCCGATGCAGTATGAATCCTATCCCTAAAAAGGATAGTTGTATCGAAATTTGCGTTATTTGTTTGGGATGTAAAATATTGATTTCTATCGACAATTTCAATATTGGAACAATTTTATATGTTATAGTTCAATATGAATCTTATCATCAAAAAGGTTAGTTGTATCGATATTTGCCTAATTGTTTAGGATGTGAAATATCAATTTATATCGATATTGAAACAATTTTATCCGATGCACTTCAATATGAATCTTATTCCTAAAAAGGATAGTTGTATCGTTATTTGCATAATCGGTTTAAATAAAGTTCGCGATGTAAAAATATCGATTTATTTCGATAACATTAATATTTGAATAATTGTTGAGCAGTTCCACTTACCGATTATCATTGCTGTGTATGGGAAACTTGGGAAAGAAGGCGCAGACCAGCGCTGCTATCGATTCGGGGGATTTACTAATGGTATATCGTCCGGCGCCCAGGAACAGGAGTCCCAGCGACATATGTATGGCCATGTGGGAGCCATAGGTGACCTGCGGAAACTGAGGACCCACACGGGATCTCAAGTAGCGTATGATGCGGAGAATCTCACAATTACCGGAACCGGCAAATACCAATGAGATCGAGATGAGCAGAACCATCAGACAGCTCTCGATGGTTGTCCGTCCGGCGCATTCGCCCATGGGTGTACCAGGATAACCCAAAAATTGTTTAATAACCGCACGCAGGGTGCTAAATGCAACCGGATTCTCCGTTCCGGCGTATTTGAGGCCAATGCAGAACGCAGCACCCGCCAGTATATTGCAATACGCTTGTCTATGACGGAAGAGAGACAAAAAATTTAAAAATACATAACGCCAATTTATTCTGTATAATCCCGGACAGCATTTGGATGGTTTTATTGAAATTGTTTCTTAAATAACTTTCGAGTTTATTTATAGATTTCATTGCGCTTTTCAGCATAGTTTAATCTGATGTCAAAGACGTTTTATGCCAAATTTGAACCGTTTCCATATTTTACGTTCAACTATGCGTGTTATAAACTTTTGATCGATCTGATGTGCGAAAATAATGACCATGTTTGATCCTAGGTAGTCAAACCGATTAATCATGAACGTTTGGGGTTAAGCTAGTAGGCTGGTTATTTCAATCTATATTCTATATGTTTACTACAATACTTCCATATCGACTTATCATTAGTGTTAAAATATAAATTTGTATATAATCGGTGATAAATGAGTGATAAAATGGAAACTGTTGACTACCGAGACGTTGCATCTATAGCCGATCATTATGACAATTTGGTTAAAGCATCTGAAATACCCTCGGATGTGAAATCGTGGATGGCATATGTATTATTGTTTTTTATCCTATGGTATCTCGTTATCTGGATTTCACGTTGCGTCATCTCATTTCTGCGGCCTCTGCTGATGATCACAGCTGCATTTATCGTGTTTTACTATCTCAGTTCAAAGCAGAACAACGAACTGTTTGTAGATATATACCAGACATTTCTGTCACTAACGGATACGATAGTGGGACTAATGTTCAAAATACTCGAATATCTGTGCGGTTTTATGGTTTAAACGGGACGTAATTCAAAGCAAATTTATAACCTCACAGCGTACAACTTTTTTTGGTCGATTATAATTCAATGTTAATGGTTTTCAATAGGAAATAAAAAAAAATACACAAAGCGCAGCAGCAACGCTTATTCTTACTTTCGAGTTACGTTAGCTGTTCTATTGGACAAAAGTCGGGGATATTATATGATATATTTTATGTGAATTATGGATTATGCTTCGAGAAAACTCCCAAAATGTATCAAAAACCGACCCCAATGCTGATTGGTATAGGATATATGACCTATATAACTTACGTGATGGCTTCGTAATCGATGTCGCAGTTATCCGGCTGTTCGTCCCTCGTGGGCAGGCGGAGGTGCGGACGCAGGGTGTTCGGGAACTGCGCCTGGAACCAATCGTTGTCCGGCTGCACCTCCTGCCACAAGATCAGGCCCCTCGCGATGGTGCGCAGCAGCAGGAAATCGGGACGCACCAGATCGAGCATATAGCGTGAGTCCGGGGGTTGCATCCACTCGGCAATCGCCGCATTTCCGGAGTCGAAGAACATCAGACCCAGGGCCAAGGTGGCGCCGGGAGCTGTGACATCGATGTTTACATTATCGCCCTCACGCACCTGGAACGAGGCGAGGCGATACTTCTCCTTTTGGGCACCGCCGATGGGTCGCTTGATGCCCCCGACCATGTAATAATGCAGCGTATCGGGCAGCTGAAGGTCACGCAGACCCGGCGGCGCCTCCCCCTGCCCCAGGGTGACCAAACCGAGGGCCAAACCCGCCGTCATCGCATACGATTCCCGCTCCACGCTGTTCTCCATCTCGGGACCCGGCGGACGTCCGATCTCCTGCAGCAGCACCTCGGCGATGTGTCGCTTAGCCGAACCCTGATACAACAGACCGATGCCCATCAATGCCGCCACCTGTGTGCTCTGCGGTATGTCCAGTTCCATGGCCGTCGCCGGCAGCAACGCCTCCAGATGCACGCTGAGCAGCTTGGTGCTCTTGGTGTCCATGCTGCCGCGATGCGTCGCCGAGATGCCCAGCAGCAGACCCACCGAGGTCATCTCGTCGCATTTGACCAAGTACTTAAAAACGCTGAGGAAGCTCAAGGATTTCAGATGCCCATTGAGTCCCAGCGCCATGAGGAAACCCGCATGCTCCAGCGCCGTATTCGATTGCAGCTTGGGCTTGTTGTAGACAATCCAGGTGGAGTCCACGTCCTTGGCCTGGGGTGAGATCTTCAACCCGGTGGCAACCCCATTATGAAACGACGGCCACATATGCATATTCGCTGGAAACTCGATCTGTTGCATCTCAATGGTGGTGCCCTTGACGGGTTCCTTGCCGATCAGGCAGAGCTTCGGCATGGGTATGTTATCGCTAGGACGGGGCAGTAGGGTGCGCAGCGTGAACATGCCCCTGCCCATGGGCAGGGTCATGGTGCGGGCGCAGAGCGCGAACAATTGCTTCTCCTGCTCCTCGATGAACTCGTGATCGCTGATGCCCGGGGATTGCTGCACGTCTATGGAGACGGGATCGGAGCTGTTGAGCAGACGACGCGCCTCCTCGACGCGCATGTCGTCGGGGAAGCGTAGACGTAACAGCTTGGTGTCCACATTGTCCATGCCGTCGTGACGCAGCTGCTCCGCGTCCGGTTCGGGCATGCTCTCGCCGGTGCTGGGCGCGACGCGCGGCGACAGCGAATCCTCCTGATAGACGCGTCCGCAGTGCGCCTGACCCAACGTCGACTCGAGGAAGGGCAGCTGCGCATGCGCTGCCAGCTCGGGACGCAGGATCAGCTCATAGGTGGCGGTACTGCAGCCACGCGGCGGCTGCACACGCGCCTGCTCTAGACCCTCGGCTAGGATCAGATGCACTGCAGCGGGCAGACGTTCGATGTCCCGTCGCGTCACCTGCAGGCACAGCATCAGCTCCAACAGCTGATGACAACGCGGCGCATTCACCGATATCGTTCGCCTATGACGCTTGGGATACGTCGACTGCACCGCTCCGAGCAGTTCCAGCAGCTGCCACCATTGCTTCAGCTTGGTATGACCGTGCAACAGCAGGGAGACAAGCTGCACCATGTTGCGACTGCGCTCGTTGATGCACTCGATGTAGCTGTAGGAGGCCACCTCCTCCCTGCCCAGCACCACGTGCTCCAGCTGCCCAAAGATGCTGGGCGCCGGCATCCGGAGCAGCTCCTGGTACAGCATCAGCGAACCGTGCTCCATCGTCAGCAGCGTCAGCTTGCTGGCCTTGTGCGTCAGCTCCGGGAAGTCCATGTGATAGTGGTTCACATAGCTGTCCAGCTGCATGTCGATCGCCAGCTGATGCAGGAACTGCAACAAAAACGCATAGCGCAACCTTTGAGAGTTTTCATTTCACTCGAACCGAAGTGTTAACCCCACAGACTAAACCTAATTAAATTTCCCAACTCTGTTACTAGAATTTGGGAGTTATGACTTTCCAATCTTACGTGGCTGAAACTGGAAAGGAAACGAAACGGAACAATCCTTGTTACTCCACAGACTATACCTAATTGGATTCCCAAACCCCTTTTACCAGGGTTTGTAATCTTTCTTCTTTTATGGCATGACTTTTTAATCTTATGTTACGAAAACTGCAAGAAAAACAGACATAGGAATGAGAGTTTGGATAGTGACCATTGAGAGTTTTTATTCCAAAATTAAACCGAGGTGTTAGCTATTCTTTACTACTCCACAGACTATGTTTTGTTACTGCAAGGGAAACAGACATAGGAATGAGAGTTTAGATAACACCTTTGAGACCTTTGACCATTCCCTTAACCTAACTAGCCAGATTTCTGAGAATTAGTCAACTTCCAAAAACAATGAAAATCAAATAGTTATTTAATAAGACCTTTGATGCTCCTAACCATTCGTTATTACTCCCTAAACTAAACCTCTTGTATTCCCTAATAACCGCAGAAAGTTCTTCTCAGCTATCGCAAAAAACGACCAACCAAAGTTTTCTGTGCGATCTGCTTATTCAAAATACCCCAAAATAGAGACTTAGTCAAGACAGAAGCTAGTGAAGAAATAAAATCAATCGGGTGTGTCCGACTGATCCGCAAAATTTTGATTAGGATATATTAGCTACTTTAGCTACTTACCGCTGCTAGGTAGGACAAGGAGCTGCCAAAGACAGAGTCCAATTTGAGATCCTCGTAGAGCATGTGGAGGCCATAGAACACGGCGGGTAGCACCCGGAAGAGGGGCGCTGTGACGTCCACGCTGTAGGCGTGCGAACCATCATTGCCAATGGGCGCCAGGGTGGTCTGCATCAATAGGAACTCCCAATCGTCATCCGTATACGATTCGCAATCATTGTACTTGCGACGTTTGGTCTGCTCATCGACACCCTCCGCACCATCCAGATGCAACGGCTGATCCCCGATCGTTTGATTATGGGACGACGGTGGCGGCGGCGTTGAGCAACGACCATACGAATCCTCCGTCTCGCCATCCGTATCCGAGTGCTCATTGGAGGCGGCCATACACCCCATGAGGCCCAAGAGGGTGCTGCGAAACAATTGCCATTCCTGCTCAATGCTGTAATCCCGCGATCCCGGCGGATTGCGTGCGCTATACCAGCGTATGATAAAGTGCAGAAACTGCTGCGGATTCAGCACCTGACGCAGCGCCGACACACAGCGTGTGATCAGACGCGTATCGTTCAGCAGCGGCAACGCAATACGCAGCATTCGACCTGTGGCATAGACGAGGGTTAGGCGATTTCCGGCCGGATCTCGGAGAGATTTGCAGACATTATGCGCCTGCCGTTGGGTATAGCTCAACGGTTGCGGCTGTATGGGCGAGAGCATGTGCAGCTCCAGCTCCTCATCGAAGGCGTTCAGATCGGCAGCGGCCTTCGTCGGCAGCAGACTGCTGCGACGCACCTCCACGAAGCTGCTGCTGTTACCCAGCGCTTTGAACGGTGTGGGCGTGGGCGTGGCCATGGGCGTGACTGTGGGCGTGACCGTGGGCGTGCCCTGCGTGGAGCCAGCTGCTTGTGTCGGTGTCATCGTCGCCGTCGGCATCGGCATCGGCATCGGCATCGGCGTCGTCATCGTCGTCGTCGTCGGTGCCGTCAGCAGCGGCGTTATGTGCACCTTGGAGATCAGCACCGTGCCCGTGTAGAGTATCAGATTACCGCCCGGATCGAGCACGGCAATCATATGCATACGCCGCAGATCGACGGCGTCCTTGGCGGGCAGCGTGGAGGCCAAGGTGGACAGCTGCATCTCGCTCGTGTCGTAGCCGTTGAGCAGCACCATCTGCAACCGATTGGAGCGCCCCAGAAGGTAGCACAGGTACGACTGACCCACCAGGTCCGTGTGGATGAAGGCGCGCGACGCCTTCTCGCAGAACTCGCGTTGCCTGTCGGACAGGGTGGAGAAGATATACTACAATCCAAGACCCTATTGGTAGTATCGATAAATCGACCAGAACTAAACAATTTGGATCTACTAAAACCCAATGTAGGAGTAAAATACAAATTTTAATTATCTAAAATCGATTGTTTGATCCTAAAATCGATTATTCGAGGTAAACAGTTTGCATCGTCTAAAACCTAAATGAGCAAATTAAAATTGATGGTGGAGTTCAAGAAGAACGCAAAAATTTCTAAAACTGCTGAAAAGTTGGCTAAAAGTTCTATCCAATATTGACTATATTGAAAATTCTGCGTATTCATGTTGTTTGAAAAAAGTGTAATTAAAAAAGAAAAAAATTGGAAATTGGGAAAGCTTCAGTCGGACGCAACTGACGGTAGAATATGCTGTACGCTTCTTTTTAACAGCTTACGAAATGCTGAAAAAATGCTTCTTTTTACCCTATCCCTCCGTAAGCGAGCGAGACAGAGTATACAAAATTGTTTCTTTAATAACTTCTGTACCTTTTAAACGATTTCCATGCGCTTTTCAGTATAGATCCATATGATGGCAAATAATGTATATGCCGAATAAAAAGCGTTTGTGATTAATGTTACGCTTGTTAATCGCTTTTTATCGATTAGGGCGTAAATGGGGCGTGGCATGCCATATTTGAAATAGCCTCGATCTGCGCATGTTATTTATCTATCTACATACGAAATTTGACTGTTCTAGCTGCTCTAGTTGCTGAGATTGATTTGGATATAGAATATAGAATATATTCGTACTCCCCAGTAAAAACTGAGCTAGTTTATAGCTATATTTGCACCTACATGCCATAGGTATTCTCCGTCCAGATGTGCTCCAGACACAGCTCCGGCTCAATGGGCTTGGCGGGCTTTACGTGCGTGATCTTCCTCATGTCCTTGATGGACATCGACTGCTGGCTGATACTGTTCTGCAGCTGACTCAACGGAGTGCCCAGCGAGGCGCGACTGAGGAATAGCGTGGAGATTAGGCGAGGTTATAGAAGCTTCTAAAGTTGCGAAAACTCACTTGGACTGGCCCAGGATGCCGCTGAACGACTGCGACTGGCTCAGGCCGTACTTGGAGTAGTTTTGGGGCGCCGGCGAGGGCATCGTGGGCAGCGCTTGTATAAAGGACGTGGTGCTCAGCTTGGGCGTGGCTGTCAAAAAAATGCAGAGATATGTAACAGAATATTATACACATGAGATACATTTATATCAATAAAGTTATCTTCAAGTTATAGACAACAAAAATGCAGAGATATGTGAAAAAATAGTATACACCTATCAAGATATATTTAAATAAAGTTATCTTCAAGTTATAGACGGATTGGGCGTGGCAAATTGCATGCTGCATATCTTCGCTGTTGCTTATGCGATCGCAATGCAAACCAAATCAAATAAGTTGAGAATAATCTCATAATTAGTTAAAATGGCAATCAAGAATTAAGAACAAGCATACCTCCTGTGTGCTTGGGGGAGTTGAAGCTGTGGTAGGCGCTGGAGGTGGGCGTGCCGCGCTGCTGCTGCTGCAGCGTCTGGCCAAAGAGATCCTGCTGCTGCTGGCTGACCAGATTGACCTCCTCGGGCGTGACCTTGCGGAGGCGTGCAACAAAATGTTTGAAGAACTTGGCATCGTAGAGCAGCACCAGATCCGACTCCTCCGCCGTATAGACAATGCTGAACTCCGGCTCCGTGACATATCCCGTGGAATTGGTGGCGGTGCGCAGGACAACCGGACAGGTCTCATGCAACGGATGCGACATGCTGAAGATTCGGGGCATGGCAATGCTCATATGCGATACGTAGGCGTTGTTGGAATCCTTCTCGAGCAGCAGGCCGTGCATCGTCTGCCACAGCTGGGAGACGGGAAAGTCCAGATTGGCCAGATAATCCTCACCGTCATCGCAATAGACGCGCAGCGTCTGCTGATCCGCCACACAGATGGCGGTCATCTGATCATCCTGCGGCAGCAGCGCCGCCTTTAGCTGCGCCAACCGGCCACGGACAAAGCTGCGATTGAGGAAGCAGGCAAACTTCACCGGCGTCTCGCAGCTGAAGCACATGCGCTTCTCAATCCCATCGTCGTCGTCCACGTTGAGGCCCTGCGTCCAGATCACCGTCTGCCTGTTCACATACAGCTCCTCCTCGTTGTTCACCATATAATCGGACATGGGCTCCTCGCGACGCTGCCGCGCGGCATGCAACAAATGCGCCGGCAGTGACGTCAACTGCGCCGCAGCTGCAGCGTTTGGGCCACATCGCCTGCTATGATCCGCCAGCTGTTGGCGACGATGCGCACGCTCCTGGCTGGCATCGTAGTCATCGTACATCTCCCGTATGCGCCAGAACTCCTGCGGCGGCTCCTCCCCGCCCGCCGAGATGTTCACGTTCTGCAGCCGCTGCAGCAGCAGACTCTCAGTGGGCAGATATTTGGAATGCGGCGCTTCGCTGGGACCCGGATGATCCGCTGCCGCTTGACGGCCGCGCGGCACGAACTCCAGGGGCGGCTCTGCGACGGCGATCATCTCGTCGCATGCATCCAGATTTACCAGTCAACAGAAATCTACACCAAATCAATTGACAAGCAATTCGCCAATTTGCAATTCACAATTTACAATTCGCAATTTCCTCTAACAAGTTGCCATCAAATTCATGCCGGCAAATTTTGTTTGGGCAGTGTGATCGCTATCGTTATCGTCATCGATAGGCCACTTGGTCAAAAGGCTGATACACGATTGCCATTGCACGCACTTGTGCTAAAAGTGGTGTTCTTTTGGTGTTTTATTAAAACAGTGTAAAATTAATTGCAAATTGCTTATGCAACAATAAATATATTTAATTAATTTATATTATTTAAATTTTTTATTTTAGCCAACAAGTTGCCATCGAATTCATCCCGGCAAATTTTGTTTGAGCAATTTGATCGCAATCGTTATCGTCATCGATAGGCCACTTGGTCGAAAGGCTGATACACGGTTGCCATTGCACGTACTTGTGCTAAAAGTTGTGTTCTTTTGGTGTTTTATTAAAACTGTGTAAAATTAATTGCAAATTGCTTATGCAACAATAAATATATTTAATTAATTTATATTATTTAAATTTGTTATTTTAGCCAACAAGTTGCCATCGAATTCATGCCGCCAAATTTCGTTTGGGCTTTGTGATCGTTATCGTTTTTTTGTTTTAATTTTTTTTATTTTGTTATCAATATTATTGCTATAAAAGGCAATGAAAAAATATTTTTACGAAATTAAATACAATAAAATTTATATTGCAAGCGTGCAGCATGCAGTAAAACATCGATGCTGATCAAAGCATCGATATATCGAACAATTGCGAAAGCAACGATAATATCGACCCTGTCATCGATAGCAGCTCTATGCCATACCTAATCCAATAGGCCTTTGCATAAGCGTAAGTTTAATAACAAACAAATCAAATTTGCCCGTTTAAAACATTTAGCATTTTCACATCGAGCAGCGCTTTAAATTCGACAATTTGTAACTGCTGCATGCGCAGCGTTGACAAGTACGTAAACCTAATTGTTTAATTGTGTATAATTGCGCTTTCATTACGTAACCAAAAAAAAAACTAAACTAAACTAATAAGCGACTTTGTGTTTACAGTTCATTCACACGCACACATCTAACTGTACATTTATGGGCAGTAGCATTATAACGCAGTTAGCGCGAAAGTACGGTGCCGTTATATTTTTTCCCGTTGTTGCAGTCGGCTCCATCTACGCTGATTGGTCGCACACCCGCCATTGGAAACAACAACAACAGCAGCAGCAGCAACAAGCTGTGTTGAAAACGCAAAGCTGAGAAGGCACTAAAAAAACACCACAAAAATCACCAAGCAGCAGAAGAACATACAAAATGGTGCTCGGTCTGGATAAGCGCGCCTTGTGGGCGGCGTTCCCACTTTTCGGCCTGGCCTTGGGACATTTCCTGGACAAGAAGGAGACGGAGCGCATGGGCATGTTCCGGGACAAGAGCGCGCTCTATGGCCGTCCCGCCGGCAGCGAGGACAAGCCGCCATCCTGGTGATCAGCTCTACGGCTCTATAGCTCTATATATATTGTTTTTTTTTTTTTCAATGTCTTCTCCCGTTTTTGCACTGTCATCAAAATAAACGCTTAAATGGCTATGTGAAAATTAAAACCGTGTATTACGTGGAAAGGATCAATGTTTATTCTTGAAACGTGAAAAAGTTGTAGATGTCTTTATAACTGAATCTTGCGGTCGCCTGCACAAACAACGGACGAAACGTTGATTTATTTACCAGGGATTACGTAGGATTACTTGGGTGCGGCCTATTGTTTGTTTTACGCAGGAAAATCCATAAAACCATCAACATGATAAGCCGAAGATAACTCGTTTCTACCTGTTGAACAACGTCCTTGGGTTTTTCAAAATTTTCTATTTTCCTTGGAAAATTGATTTATGGCGCAAACTTATAGTTGGCAACGCAGCTGCATGTGTTGCCAACTATAAGTCATCAATTATGGCTAGGAATTCAAAAGAAATTTTTTTTTAAATATCAGTGATCGTAATTATTTTAAGTTTTAAAATATAAATTATAAAATAAAAGTCATTTGTCGATTTTTATCAACAAATTTAAATAAAAACTCTTATTTACAATTTTTATTCAACAAATTTAAAATAAGACCTATTTTTCAATTTTTATAACAAAAAAATGCAAATAAAAATTATTTTCCCATTATTAACATAAATATTGATAATACTAATTATCTTTCAAATTGTATTATAAAATTTATAGCTGCCAAAGGCGCCATAAAATATGTTTAGTCATGAACATAACATAATTGCAAATTTCTGTTATATTAAAAATATGCTATAAACTGCAAATAAAGTTAAATCGGCAAATTATAGCATTGGATAATGATTTTCTATAAAACTGCTTCACATCGTTTGCTATAAATTCAAATTAAGCAGTTTATAGCAACACCATAAAACTCTCCACAGCGTTTGCTATAAATTCGAAATTAAGTAGTTTATAGCAATCCACTTGCAAATGCTTTGCTATAAAACTGTTCCACAGCGTTTGCTATAAATTCAAAATTAGGTAGTTTATAGCAACCCACTTGCACATGTTTTGCTATACATTTGCTCCACAGCGTTTGCTACAAATTCGAAATTAAGCGGTTTATAGCAACCCACTGGCACACACACACGCACACAACTGCACATTTTTTGCTGCCGTCTTCTTGTGGGGGTGCGAGCGAGAAGGCACATGTCACAAGAGTCGTTAGGATTTGACGGCTGCTCATATTTGTGCTCTCGATGAATGAAAAGTATCAGATGGAAAATTCATAATAACTATGCATGAAATGCTTAGGAAAATGCGTAATTTGATTTGTGTCTGTGTGTGTGTGTGTAACATAATCCGCTTGGCCTGCGGCAACGCACACACACAGCAGAGAGCTCAAATTGAAATACCAAATGGTAACAAAACTAATTTATCTTTGTGGTAACAAGCGGACGATTGTTTAAAATGTTTTTGTTGTTTTTGTTGTCTATGGGCGTGTTCTGCGCCCAAGGATCTGCGCTGCGGGCACTTTGTTTTGTTTGCGATGCAACGGTTTTTATTTTGAACGCAGGCTTGAGGCAACACCCGCGCACCCCGCTGCGCACTAAAAGATTTCGCAAAGTGCGTCGGCGTCGCCATCTCCCTCTGGCGCTGAGCGTCTGCGCTGTGAGTGCGAGCAAGTGCAACAGCAATCGCAGAACAAATGGCAGGCCAACAGTGCTGAGCAACGCGGTGATTTTGTTCACAGTGACTGTGACTGCAATTTGTGATGTAAAACGATGGTTTCCTGGCTGCGCCAAACATAACGGTTTTTTTTCAATTGTTTTCTAAACATAAATTGTTTTATTTTTTTGTAATGGTTTACTGTTACTGTCTGTAGTAACTTATACCATCGGGTTATATAATATAATATTTTATTACATTATATTGATAATATATAATAATATATGTATGTAAATAATTTAATTTAAAAAATTTTAAGCGAATTAAAATGAAACAAAATCAAATGACATAATCTACGTAATTTAATTTTACTTATCATATAGTGACTAATGCGATAATTTATAGGTTGATATACTTGTAGCATTAGGAATGCATATCTTAAATAAATCAAATTAAAAATATATAGCAAAATTACTATCAATATGCAATGTTAAACATGATTATGCATTTTCATTTAAATGTTCTGATTTAATCAAAGTTCTGAAACTCAATTAAATTGGCAGCCACAGTCACAGTGACAGTGACTGGAATCTCAATTATTGTGACTTTGACAGGGTACGTGCCTGTGTGCGCAACACTAAGCCACACTTGTTGGTGTGCGTGTGAGTTTTCGCAGGTAAGAATGCATGTGTGTGCGTGCGTGTGTGTGTGTGTGTGGGCGAGAGATTGCCGAAACTCGTTTGCAGGAAGAGGAGATCAGTTCGTTTTCGGCATTCAAGGCAAACGCAACAGGAGCGCGTAAATAAATAAATTCTTAAAAATAAAAAAATTATTAATTAAAAATAGTACATAACAATAAATAACAAGCATATAATAAATGTATAATATTGAAAATAATTATGAATTTATGATTCTGAAATCGGCTTAACTTGGCAACAAAACAATAACACAATTATAAAAAATAAAATAATTAAAAAAAAATAAATAAAATTTATAAATTTATGATAGGCATAAAAAATATAAAAAAATATATGAAAAATACAGTCAATTATTATTAATAAATATGTATTAATAAATTTGATAAACATAAACAAGTTCTAGATTGGCAACGCTGGTGCAGAGAGCGCAAAAAAACCCTATAAATTAATAATTAATAAAAAAAATAACAAGAAAAATAAAGTTATAAATATTAACAAATTGATGTTAAGCACAAATAAATTAAATTAAATTGGCAACGCTGGCAGTGGGAGCCTGCGAGAGCGAGAGGGACAACACAATGAGCGCCACTGAGCGAACTGGCGAGAGCGCAGGAGAGAGAGCAGAAGAAAGCGCAGGAGAGAGAGCGGAAGAGACCGCAGGAGAGAGCGCGAGAGCAACAACAAAATGCCCGGATCTGGGTCAGCGGACGCTGCAGGACTACGAGGTGCTGGCGGTGATGGGGAACGGCGCCTTCGGCACCTGCTACAAGGTCAGGGACAAGGTCACCGGCGACCTGTACGCCTGGAAGGGCATGCACTACGACGAGCTGGACGAGGAGAAATGCGAATCGCTGATCTCCGAGATTCGCGTGCTGCGCCAGCTGCACCATCCGAACATAGTGCGGTATTATCACCATCTGATCAATCGGGAGGCCAAATCGATCTATATCGTGATGGAGTGCTGTGCGGGCGGTGACCTTGCCCAGCTGATCAAGAGGGCGCGCTCGGAGCGTAAACGCCTCGAGGAGCCGTACATCTGGCGGGTGCTCCATCAGCTGTGCCGTGCCCTGCAGGTGTGCCATCATCGGATTCCCACAGGAACCATACTCCATAGGGACATCAAGCCGGCGAACATATTTCTGGATGACGCCGGCAATGTGAAGCTGGGGGATTTCGGTCTGGCACGTGTCCTACGTCGGGATCAATGTTTTGCCGCCTCCTTTGTGGGCACGCCCCACTATATGAGCCCGGAGCTGGTCAGGGGGCGGCAATACGACCGCAAGAGCGACGTCTGGGCGGTCGGTTGCCTCGTCTATGAGCTGGCTGCACTGCGTCCGCCCTTCCTCGGACGCGCCTTTGCCCAGCTGGCGGAGCACATTGCCCAGGGCCAGTTCCGCCCCCTGCCCGCCGTCTACTCCCCGGATCTGCAGTCCATCCTCGCCTATATGCTGGCCGTGGACCACGAGCAGCGTCCCGGCATCGAGATCATCGCCAGGCATCCGCTGCTGGTGCGCAATCTCGTCCAGCTGACTGAGCAGTTTCCATGCCTGCTGCCCGCTGGCGAGGATTTCCAGCTGCCAGCTGGAAACCTGTTTCCGGAGACGCCGCAGACGGCGCAGCAGAGCTTCAACGAGGATTACGGCCATCGCAGGCTGAGCGTCAGCGGCGTCTTTACGCCGGAGCTGCGTGGCGAGCTCTTCGACTCGGCCAGAAGACGCCTCTGCCGGCAGCCATCGGATCCGGCGCTCTGCGACAGTCCGGAACGCCTCACGCAGCAGATCTTCGATGAGGCACTGCAGCAGCGACTGCATGCCATAAGGGCGCACGAATCGCTGCTGGAGCTGCGCGAACAGGAACTGCACGCGGCGGAGCAGCGTGTCCAGGCGCTGGAGCGGCAGCTGCTGCTGAGATTGCAGCAGGCGGAGACGGATGCGGAGCAGACCAGGCTGCAGGCGAAGGAGGAGCAGACCAAGATGCAAGTGAAGGCGGAGCAGGACAAGATGCAGACCAAAATGCAGCCGAAGGAGGAGCAGGCCAAGATGCAGGTGGAGGCGGAGCAGACCAGGATGCAGGCGATGGAGCAGGCGGAGCAGACCCAAATGCAGGCGGAACAGGTCAAGAAGCAGGTGGAGCAAACCAAAATGCAGGCGGAGCAGTCCAAAATGGAGCAGGCGGAGCACTCCAAGCTGCAGTCGGAGGCGGAGCAGACCAGGATGCAGACCAAGCTGCGGGCGGAGGCGGAGAAGGAGAAGATGCAGGCGGAGCAGACCAAAATTCAGGTGGAACAGCCCAAAAGGCCGGCGGAGCAGACCAAAATACCGGCGACGGAGCGCTCCAAGCTGCAGTCGGTGGCGGCGCTGGCGAAGATTGCCAGCTGCAACCGGCGGCTGCCTCCGATTCCTCCCCGCAAACCGCGCATCTCCTTGCATGACGAGAGCTACTGCAGCATCGAGCTGAACGAGACGTCGCCCACGATGGCCAAGCTGCAGCTGGAGCGGTTCAGGGCGCCTCGAACGCTGCGCAAGGTCACATTTAGGTCGCCTCCAAAGCCGCCCCCCGCCGCCGCCCCTCTGCCCATGCAGATGAGCGTCTCCAGCAGCGAATCCGGCGACAGCACACGGCGCAGATCCCTGCTCTCGCTCCTTGGCCTCCACAGAGGCAGCAAAGGCGCCGCCAAATCCAAGCCCGCGACGCAGGCGCCACATCGTGCTCCATTGAGCCTCAAGCAGCCCCATCCCCCTGTTCCTGCTCCTGTTCCTGCTCCTGTTCCTGCTCCTGCTCCTGCTCCATGCCAATCCCAATTGCATCCGCAGCTGAGCAACATCTGGAGCAAGGAGCAGAAACGCGCCGCCTTCGAGCTGCTGGCGGCCATGAATGCAGCTGGCCAGGATGCCCCGCCTGCGCGGCCACGCCCCCAGCTGCGGCAGTCGGTGCGGGAGCGCAACTCCAGCCTCCAGCGGCAGCGCACGCGTCGCTCCCTCATCCACTCCGGCGGAGCAGCGCGCGAACCAATACTCATCTGATCCGATCCGATCCGATCCGGCTCCAGCTGGTTCGCGGTTCGCCCTGTGATTGCGGAACAAGTTCCATCCAAGCGATATGTCGCCTATTTTCAAATAATGCGCATTTATTTTCCATTTTTTTTTCCTATTTTATTTCATTATATTATAGGGTATTATTTTTTTTTACTATAAGCACCTTTTCTTTTTGCGCCTTGTGCAATTTATTTTTAATAAAAACAAACTTAAAAATATATATATATTTTTTTTAACTTTTCTTTTTATACATATACATATATTTATATATATTTCCATGTGTTAGGGTATAATTTTTTCTGTACGGATTCTACACCTATTAAAAATCAAATAAAAATTTGTTAATTATAAGCATTGATTTTTGCGCCTTTTGCAATATATTTCTAATACAAATCCAGCATGGGCAAAGTAAATCAGTCGGACGCGCTCGACTGTAGCATGCCCAGTACCTTCTATTTAAATAAATTTCGTAATTTATGACAGATTTTGGTAAAATTTTTAGAATGTGTAGATATTACTGAAGATAGAATTGATGTAGATAGATAAATATCTCATTAATTGGTCAATGAATTCTATTCCACTAGTTCATAGTGGCCGCAATGGGCGTGGCATCCAAGATTTGAAATAAATTTGATCTGAGACAGACGGATAGGGCTTTATCGGCTCAGCTCATTCTGATGAAGAATATACATATATACTTTGTGGGGTATGCCACGCCTCCTTCGACCGCCTGTTACATACATTCTGAGAAAGTTATTTACCCTGTTTTCCCCATTTCCAATGTGTACAGGGTATAATAAATATCCAAGTGGTGATGCCGGTACATGGGTCTAAGTTATGATATAACAGATCCCTTGGATAATAATGTGTTTCGATACAAAAAGTCTATCGAACATCATTTGTAAACGATTTATAATAAATATTAATTCAAACAGCACTTTCTTTTTGGCCATTTTTACCACATCGAGCCCTTGCCGCGTGAAAATCTTAAGCGACAAAAGCGGATAATTGCATCAAAAACCGAAAATCGAAAAAATTACGCTTACAAAATTTTGACTGTGAGCACGAGAAAAATGTCGTCAAATCAAACACGTTTGACAATCAAATCTGCCTGTGGCATGGCAATAATGATAGCAGGGCTTCGATTTGATTTATCCAAGATTTCTCGCTCAATGTTATTTTGCGGTTTCTTGTGCTACTGTCGGTTACGTCCGACTTTCATGTTCCACACCCGACGGATTTGCTCCGTGCTTAGTTGGTTGGTTTTGTTTGATTTTAAAAACAAATTGAATTTATTTATAAGCGCGAATCTATCTCATAAAGACCGATTCACTAATCCAAAAATTCGAACTCAGCTAGACTAGCTCTAGACTGAGTACAAATTTATTTTATTGGTGCAAAAGATTGCTGCAGCAACAGCTCATTCAACTCTGCAAATTCCCACTCGATCTGCAAACCACAACACCAACATTGCGGCATGCCCTGCGTGACCAGCACAGGATCACGAGTTGGTCTATGAGAACCAGAGATGAGCAGTGAGTGCTTTGGACTTGCAGCTTGCCCCCACCTTATTCACTGGCACCATTAACCAGTTGTGAATTATAGTGCCGCTGTTATATAAAAATAATGCAATCAAGTCAAATGCGGCAGTTTGAAAGTGGCGCCAAACAACTGCCGATAGCAAGCGTCGACCTATCGAGCTGTCGATAGCTTGCATTTCGCAATATTGTTGAATTTATTGTTAAATTCGAACAAAAACAAGCATGTGCAGCAACGTGAGTGTTGCATATTTTTAAATAAATTGCATGAGTTAATAGTTAATAGTAATAGTTAATAGTACTGGCAACTCAAGTCAACTACGGTAGTTTGAAAGTGGCGCCAAACAACTGCCGATAGCAAGCGTCGACCTATCGAGCTATCGATAGCTTGCATTTCGCAATATTGTTAAATTTATTGTTAAATTCGAACAAAAACAAGCATGTGCAGCAACGTGAGTGTTGCATATATGTATTTAAATAAATTGCATGAGTTAATAAGCAATAATAGTAATAATAGTACTGCCAACTCAAGTCAACTACGGTAGTTTGAAAGTGGCGCCAAACAGCTGGCAATACTGGCCGCGCATGGTAATGGTTGTTTTCACCAGATTACTGATCCATTTTTATACACTGTCGGGAAATGTAGATTTTTCTTGTAAATACATTTTAATGTACATATGTTTGTATGCTTGTTTAGTGCAGTTGAATTTCGATTGACCGCTTTCTGCAACTTGTGGCGGTTTGCCGATAATAATTTAATCGTTGTCCATGCGACGTTTGGGCGCTAAGAAAACGAATTGTTTACGTTTTGCGTGTTGTTTATTATGTACTATGATTTATTTTAATCGTATGATATATATATATTTATGTTTGGCGCATTTGAATTTCGATTGGCAGTCGGGTGTTGCTGCTTGCTGCTGCTTGTGGCGGTTTAGCGATAATAACTGTTATCGCTGCGCCGTTTAAGCGCGAACAAAAACAATTTGTTTACGTCTTGCGTGTTGCTTGCAATGGACTATGATTTGTTTCAATCGGATGAAGATGAGGATATATTAAGCGCCTTCATAGCAGCAACGCAGAAGCCGCCGCCGCAGGCAATACACAATAATGAGCAAGTGCAGCATGCGGATGCGGATGCGGATGATGATGAGGATACGGATGCGGATGCAATTGATGTTCTGCCGGAGCTCAATTGCTCTGGCCGGGATGCAGCTAAAACGCTGAGTGAGCTGCCCAGCGAGGGCTTTGTGCGCAACGGCTATGCGCAGGCGTCGCTGCCACGCGGTTGCCGCCAGGGGCTGCAGTTGCCGTTTGAGGGGGGGCAGCTGCAGGGGCGTCTAGTCGGAGGCTATTTGCTGGGCGAGGCGTGGTGAGTTTTTTTGGGATTATTTGAATTGTATTTGTTAATGCCACATGCCACATGCCACATGCGTTGCACTTGCAGCAAGAATATACAGAAGCTGTGCGCTGCGGTCAGCGGCCAGCGGCAGCTGCCACACAAATCCTGCGCTTATCAGCTGCGCCGCCAGGTGACGCATTACTATCAGCTGCTGCTGCGGATGCAGGAGATGCAGGGCGTCGAGGGAATGCAGGGGGAGCTGCTGCAGCTGCGCCAGCTGCTCAATGCCAGCCTGGATGCGAATCTGTGGCGTCTGCTCTGCCTGGCCGCAGGCGACAACAATTCCCCCGCCTATCATCTGTTGCATGGCGCTCTCGAGTGGCGTCTCCTGGATCTGTGCCTCCAGCCCGATCCCCTCCAGCTGTCGCATGTGCTGGACGAGCTCATCGGCTGCGCCTGGTGCTGCTACAAGGCCAAGCAGCCCCCTGAGCTGCTGCAGAGTTCGGCCTTCCTCTGCCGCTGCCAGCTGGAGCTGTGGCTCTGGCTGCAGCTGAGGATGGAGACGCAGTTCTGGCCGGGATTCCATCAGGCCATGCAGCGACAGCAGCCACAGCTAACGGGTGAGCAGCGCAGCCAATCGAAGCTGGCTTCGATCTCTGTTTGTTATAGCTTTGTCAGAATGTGTGCCACAGGCAGAAGCAGGCGTGGCACAGCCCACAAAGATATATACTCTTGATCAGGATGATGAGCTGACTTTATATAGCCGTCTGTCCGTCTGTCTGTCCGTCTGGATGAGTGCCTAGAACTCGAAAACTCGGAAGGTGTATACCATACGCAGATGAACATAAATAGAATACAATGAGCATTTAAAGACAATCAAATCTATCTACATAAATTCAGTCTTCTACGAACTGTAGAGTTCATTAATATCATACAATTCTGGAAATTTCATTAATATCATTAAAATCGGTTCAGGAATAAGGGAATTATGAATAATTAACATTTTTTTATTGATATTATTATTATTTTTTTTGCATTGGATTTTGAATGCATCGATTTTTGAGTATTGTCTCTCATACTAGCTGAAAACGCCTTATTACCGCTATTATTTCGATTAATCGATTAAATCGATTTTTAGACGTGAATCGATCAAACAAGATTGATGCTTGAAAAATTGAAAATCAATCAAATTGAGTTGAATTTGGAATGTATAGATTTTTAAGTGTTTCTCTCAGACTAGCTGAAAATGCAATATTAGCTTTCTTATTTCGATTAATCGATGAAATCGATTTTTAGACGTGAATCGATTAAACAAGATCGATGCTTGAACAATTGAAAATCGATCAAATTGAGTTGAATTTGGAATGTATAGATTTTTAAGTTTTTCTCCCAGACTAGCTTAAAATGGAATATTAATTTTCTTATTTCGATTAATCGATTAAATCGATTTTTAGACGTGAATCGATCAAACAAGATTGATGCTTGAAAAATTGAAAATCGATCAAATTGAGTTGAATTTGATATGTATAGATTTTTAAGTTTTTCTCTCAGACTAGCTGAAAATGCAATATTAGCTTTCTTATTTCGATTAATCGGTGAAATCGATTTTTAGCAAATTAAAGATCGAAGCCAGCTTCTGCTCCAGAGCAAATGCAATCCCATTAATCATATTTCTTTGCAGCTGAGGGCCACGAGTTCTACGCGTGGCTGAGGCTGAGCCTGGCCAGACTCGGCGCCTACGATGCGCTGGGGCAGCTGCCGACCACGCCCCCGCGCCCGCCCATGCCACTGCCGGCGGAGCGTCTGCAGTGCGTGCCGCTTTTAAAGCAGTTTCTCTGCAGTGAGCCAACGGAGCAGCAGCGACGCGTCTACATCGCACTGCTGGCGCCGCTGCAGCTGCAGTGGAGCGAGCCGCAGTCGGAGCTGCTGTGGCAGCTGTGGGAGCATCTGCATCACAGGCTGAACAGCAATCTGCAGCAGGGGCAGGGGCAGGGGCAGCAGCTGCAGCAGCTGCCGCTGATACTGGCCAGCGGCGCCGCCTACTTGGAGCGCTGTCAGCGGCTGTTGCAACAGCCGGAGTTGCACGAACTGCAGCTGAACAGCTTCAGCATGTTCGCCTGGCTGCTGGGACGCATGTTGCAACTGCCGCTGCCCCAAAACCAGGCGCAGCAGCTGCTGGGACGCATCCTCAGCAAGTTTAGTGGCGCCAAGCTGCTCGGCTTGAATGAGACTGGACTGCATCAGCTGACGGAGCTGCTGCTCTGCCTGCAGCTCGGCGGGCGGCACTTGCCACAGCTGCCACACCGGCTGAGCGAGCTGCTGCTGCTGCTGGCGCTGCCGAAGCTGACGCCGCAGCGACGGCAGCTGGTGGCCAAGGCGCACATGGCGCTGCTGCTGTTGCATGCCACACAGCAGCAGCCATTCGAGGCGTATCTGAAGAAGCTGCTGTTGCAACTGGCCACGCTAAACTGGGAGCCCTCTGTGGCATGCATCTTGGCCGGCACGCTGCAGCGTCTCTTTGAGCTGGCGGATGCGCAGTTCGGCTGCGGACAGCAGCTGCTGCTGGGCGCCTGGCTGCCGCATTATCTGGAGCAGGCGACGCCGGCGTCGCAGCAGCGCGTGTGGCAGGCGTTGCAGCTGCTGTGCGTGCGGCTGCTGCAACAGGCGCCGCCGTCGGCTGCTGTGCAGCATATGCGTGACGCACTGCAGCAGCTGCTGCCACAGCTGCGGCAGCATTATCTGAGCAGCAGTTGCAACAGCCGCGAGTTGCCCCAACTGCTGGCCAGCTGCGTGCAGCTGCAGCTGGACAAGACGCTGCTGCAGCAGCTGCTGTTGCACAGCGAAGCGGCCAATCCAGAGGCTGGGGCACAGCTGCTGTTGCAGCTGCTGCAGGCCGATCCCGGCCAGCTTTCCAGCTGCCCCGAGCTGCTGATACAGGTGTGGCTGAAGTCGCTGGTGCTGCTGCAGCCGCAGCACGCATGCGTGCTGGCCTTGGGGCAGCATTGCTTGCAACTGGCGGAGTTGCGGCACCTGGGCATTTCTGGCGAGGATTTGGCCGCGCGTGAGCCGCTCTGCGTGTTCTTTGGCGCGCTGGCGCGTCAACAGCAGCCGGAGACGACGCCCGCGCAGCGCATGCAGCTCAGCCAGCGGCTGCACGCGTATGTGGCACGCTTCGAGCGCTGGCTGCCACAGCAACCCGGCCAGCAGCTGCTCGCCCGGTACTACAACTTTCTGGCCATCGTCATCTTCAACTGCGCCACGCTCGCGTACGTGCGCGCCAAGCCCAGCTGCTTCCTGCATCTGGCCATGTCGCGGCATCTGCTCGGCGCCCAGCTGCTGGCGGGCGTGGCGCCCACGCCCCTGGAGGCGCGCCTGCTGCATCGCAGCTTTGCGGTGCTGCTGCAGGGTTTGGGGCGTCTCGCGTATCGCACCGATGCGTACGTGCAACGCACGCTGGAGCAGCTCATCTGGCACTGGACGCCGCACTTTGGGCAGCTCAAGCAGCCGTCACGCCCCTACGCCCAGCTGCTGCAGCATGCCACAGCCGCGCCAGAGTACGTGCAACACGTGTTGCACTCGCTGGCCGCGCAGTTTCTGGCGCTGCAGCGCAGCCAGGCGGGGCAGCATGCGCAGCTGGTGATCGGCCTGCTGCAGCATCTGCTGCAACAGCTGGACGAACAAGCGGAGCAGGTGGATCAGTCGGATCAGTCGGAGGCAACGGAACAGCTGCTTATCTTGCTGCGCGCTGTGCATCTGCCGCTGCTGGAGCATTTGATGTTTGTCGCCGAAGTGTCGCCCAGCCGCCTGCCTTTGCTGCAGTTCTATCGCCAGCTGCTCGTCCACTCCCCGCCCTTTCGTCGCTGCGCCCCCGCCCGCCAGCATTTTGTGGAGCAGCTACGCAGCCTGGCGGAGAAGCATCTGGCCCACTGCACCTACTTCTACTTCCAGATGCTCATCAAGCTGGCGGAGCTCGCTCCCCGCCTCCTCGCCCCCCTCTACCCCCACGTCAGCGAGCTAGCCCTCCAGGTGGAGCTGAAGCGCGGCGCTGGCGAGGATCTGGGCATACGCAAGTGCCTCCAGCGGCTTCACCAGGTGCTCCATCCACCCGCCTAATCACAGCCCCAACTACAATTATTATTCGACATTATTTAAGCTTCAAATGTGCCAATTAATTCCCTATTGATTGATCAAATATACCAGATTTACTGTTAGTCTCATTCTTGTTCTATATAGACGAAATTATAATTAGGGTTCTGTATAATTTGTATGTTAAATCCAATCATATATTAGATATAAGCTGCAGAAATTATTTAAACTTTAAATGTTCTAATTAATTCTTGTTCTATATAGATTGAAATTTAAATTAATAAATGATTTCGTTCTGTATAATTTATATAATATTTCGAATAATTTTGTTCTATATAGATTGAAATTAAGATTATTGATCTTGAATGATTTGATTCTATAAAATTTGAATATTATTTTGATTAACGTGATTTGTTAAAAGATTTAAATTAAGATTAATATGTAAATGTATTATTGTATTGATTGATCAAATATGTATACTATATTCACTGTTAATTTGATTCTTGTTCTATATAGACGAAATTATAATTAGGGTTCTGTATAATTTGTATGTTAAATCCAATCATATATCAGCTTATAAAGCTGCATAAATTATTTAAACTTGAAAATTTTATAATTAATTTGGTAATTCGAAAAAATAAATTTAGTAAATTGATTAAATATGTATATATATATATTCTTATTCTATTTAGATTGAAATTTAAATTATTTCTGTATTATTTATATATTATTTCGAATAATTTTGTTCTATATAGATTGAAATTAAGATTATTGATCTTGAATGATTTGATTCTATAAAATTTGAATATTATTTTGTTTAATGTGATTTGTTAAAAGATTTAAATTAAGATTAATATGTAAATGTATTATTGTACTGATTGATCAAATATGTATACTATATTCACTGTGAATTTGATTCTTGTTCTATATAGACGAAATTATAATTAGTGTTCCAATCATATATTAATTATAAACTGCAGACGTTATTTAAGGTTCAAATATTTTAATTAATTCACTAATAATTGCTTAAATATTATACATTTACTCTTAATTTGATTCTAGATAGAAATTAATAAGTAAATGTATTATTGATCTTAAATAATTTGGTTATATATAATTTAAATATTATTTTAATTTGTTAATAGTTTTAAATTAAGATTAATATGTAAATGTATGTATTATTGATCTTAAATGATTGATTTGGATTTATACAATTTGTTTTGTTTTAAAATGAATATGAAAATGTATTATTGATCTTGAATGATTTGATTCTGTATAATTTGTATATTAATTAAATATTAAATCATAATCAAATATTATTTATAAACTGATAAAATTAATAAAGCTTTAAATTAAATATGTATACAATATATTCACTGTGAATTTGATTCTTGTTCTATATAGATTGAAATTAAAATTAATATCAAAATGTATTATTGATCTTGAATGATTTGGTTTTAGCATAGGTGGATATACTACACGAGAGTATATATTTCGAGCAACAAACTTCTATGTTTCATATTACTCTTGTTATGCAACCTTTTATGTTCAATTTTACGCTAGTCATGTGGTTTTTATTGATTTTGTTAGTAAATGGGCGTGGCATCCAATATTTGCGATAAACTTGAACTGCGTATTGTATGCACCTACGTACATACCCAAAAAAAATCGCTGCTATATCTTTTATAGTTTGCGAGATCTCAGCGTTCATACGAACGGAGATACGGACAGGGCTAAATCGATTCAGCTTGTCAGCGTGATCTAGAATATATATGTATGCGCATATATGTGTATACTCATAAAATAACTTATTATGATACTTCCTTTAAATCTGTAATTCCGGAACTATCTAATTGAAAATAATAGTTTTCAGTTTCTAAAAAAATTTGAAGGTTTTTGAGACTTTGATTTTTTTTCGACAAACCTCAACGTGATTTCAAATATGATATAAATAGAATACCTTATACTAACTGGATACCTTGAAAAGATCTTGACTTTTGTTCAGTCCCAAAATAATACAACCAGTTTTAACTTTTCATAATTGGCTTTCTTATAGTTGAAAATACGATATAAAATATATATAGAATACAAAAAGGGAACTTGAGAGTCTTAGACTAGACAACGTTTTTGGCCTCTCGAGGTATACGATTGGTTAAACACTGGGGCGGCATGAATCCCGAGTCTCCCAGATATTTGATGGAGACATTGCCGGACGGACTGACGCTCAGCCAGGTGATTGATGCGTGATTGATGCTGATGCGAAGCCACGCCTCCGGGGGGAACTGGAGGGCGCGACAGACGAAATACCGGATGACATTGCCGTGGCCCACAATGAGCGTATAGCTGTCCTTGCTCTGATCCGGATAGGCACGATGGAAGTAGCGACGGAAGGCGGCCTCGATGCGTGCCCCATCGCGATAGAACTGCTGCAAGGATTAACAATCGATTAATCGATTAACATATACATATTTGCTATTTTATTTAGATTTAAATTTTTTGTCGATTAAAAAATGGGATTCATTTCTGAATTTGCAAAATCAAATTAAAACCTTTTTTGATCGATAAAAATTTCGATGAATCGATAGGACTCGACTTTCGATTAATCGACTCTAAAATGGTCGGTTTGTTTGATAGTTTATCGATAGTAATAAATGAGATTTCGATTACTCGACTCTAATTTACATATATATATTATCGATAGTAATAATCGAAATATATGTTTCGATTAATAGAATAGAAGTAATTGAGATGTCGATTAATCGACGCAACGATCGGTTTAGCCGCTAGCTATCGATGATGGCTTGGACAGCACTACTACATACCGAAGCCTCGGGGCGCCAGTGGCCGACGGGGGGCTGCGGGGGGATGGGCGCCCCCTCCCGGAGGTAGGCGCAGCTGCTGAGCTTGCCCTTGTCGTAATCGATCTCATTGAGAATGATGTCGGCCGTCTCCTGGGCGCGCACCATGGTCGAAGCGATGACCTTGTCCCACTGGATGCCCAGCTGCTGGAGCCGCTGTCCGGCGTATTTGGCCTGCAGGCGGCCGCGATCAGTAAGATGATGCGTATCGTCGGATTTGCCAATGTCCAGATATTCGCCGTGCCGAATTAGGATTATGTGGCGCACCGCCTTCGCCTGCGTCTTCTCCAGCTCGCTGTTGAACCGGTTCTGCTCCTGGCTCGTCTCGTTCCGAATCGGCTTCACCAGACTCCGGGGATCCCGGAAATCCCAATTGCTGTCCCACAGGGCGCATTCGCTCACAGGTCGATCGCTGTTCGTCCACGAGTTGTGCGCCAGCGTCCGTGGCTCGCGCAGCTTCTGGATGTAGTAGGCGGCGATGCCGGCACCCGTGCCGCACGCCAATGCCGCAAATTTTCGCATGATTTTCGTTTTTCTCGTCTCTTTTTTAAGCAAGCGGAAAATGCAAAAGGCGGCAGTTTAACAGCTGTTTAGGGATGTGAGAAACCAGCGATGCAATCGCTGCAAAACTATCGATGGCGAATTCGATACTATTGCTTAGAGTTGTTCATCGTAGTTCACTTGAACGAACCGTTGAGTGAACGGCTCTGTGGGATAATCGATATTCAAAATTATATAACTGAATAATATGCTAGAATAAAATTTCGACCTAAGTTAATATATACTTTTTGCTGTTTTAAAGCATAACAAAAACTTTATTGTTTTTGTGCTGCAATAAATTTAAAAAATGATATTTTGAAATAAATGTTGTCGTGCTGTCTGGCAACGTCGACTCGATGTTGCTGCGACGCAACACATCTTCTGGCAACTCCCGCAAAAGCTGTTTTATGCTATCGACAACAATCGATAAGGCGCGCAATTAAAACGAATTTGTTGTTTGTGAATTTGTTTTGTTTGTTTGTGTTTTTATTAAACTACTACATCATATTATATAATAACCATGCATTAATAAGTATGAGTTTTATATAATACTGTGTCTATATGTGTATTACATTTACTTGCGTTTATATGTAAGTTTACGTGCATTACTCAATTACCGTACATATAAATAGAATAAATTAAATCGAAATCAAATCGAAATCAAATCAAACATTTAATTGCCTGCCCCACGCTGTCTTCAGTGCTGTTAACACTAATTATAAGTAATAAAAACTATGCGTTAAACTAGATTACTGCAATTTAAAGCTGCCGCTTTAGTAGTTGCGAGTGTTTCTCCAAATACAACAAAAAAAAAAAAACCCCCGTTAATTATTTTGCTCCGCCAACTGCTCCGGTTGCTCCGGCTGCTCCGGTTTATCCACGCTGATGGTGCGCACAAATGTGGCGGACGCTTCTATGACAATTGTGGGCAATTGCTCTGGCTGGGATTCGTTTTGCTCCGTTTGAGCTGTTTCTGTTGCAGCTGCAGGTTCGGATGCAGGTTCAGCTGCAGGTTCAGCTACTGGTTCAGCTGCAGGTTCAGGTACTGTTGTGGCCTCCACAGCCGGGGCAGCTTCCTCAGCCGGCTGCTCAATGACAACGATGGGCGCAGCTGCTGGAACAGCAACCGAAACCGGAACAGGAACAGGAGCAGCAACCGAAGCAGCAGCAGGAGCAGCAGCAGGAGCAGCAGCAGGAGCAACTTCAGCAGCAGCTGGAGCAACTGCTGGAGCAACTGCATCCACTGCCGGCGCTGGTGATCTCGACTTGGATTTGCCTTTGACCGCCGGCGAGGGGGAGCGGGACTTGGAGGGGCGCTGCTGATCCGCCTTCAGCTTCTGCTCGTGGGCGCTCCTGTCCAGCAGAACGGACGTGGACTGTGGCGCCGGGCTGGCGCCTCGCTTGATCTCCTCGATCTTCTCGTTCAGCTCCCGCCGTATCTCGGCAATCGGCCGGAGCAGGAAGATGGGCACGTCGTCATCCCGTCTCTGGTACAGCATCTCGCCCTCGAACTCCAGCAGCTTGTGCTTCCGGGCTCTCAGTAGAATCCCGACCACCTTGTCCGATATGTAGTTGTAAATCTGCACAGGAATTAGAGAGATTTTCAAAATATTGTTCTCTTGGTATAGCTGTTTTAAGCAGTTTCTCAAAATATTCTTTTATAAATTATTGAATCTAAAAAACATATTAATTAATACTAATTTAATTCAAAATATTCAAAAATATTCTCATGATATATGGCTTTTTTTTAATAACTTTCTTAAAATATTAGATTATTTAATTTAGCTACAATAATATGTAGAATCTAAAAAACTTATATACTGCTAAAAAATTGTTTTTTTTTTTTTTTTAAATACTGTTCTAAATATATAAATGTTTTAATCAAATTCCTAAAATATTATCTCCATGTTGAATCTAAAAAACGTGTTATTTGATTTGAAATTGATTCGAAATACATATATAAAACGAGAGCAATATTGTTTCGCTAATATCTGCTGTGTTTATTAACCGATTTCAATGGGCTGTTCAGGACAGTGAAATACAGTAGAAGAGAGTATATATTCTGAAGAAAAACTTTCTATGTTAAATATAACCCTTTTTTTCGGTTTTTATTGATTGGCGCGTAAATGGATCGTGGCATCCAATATTTAAAATAAACTTCATCTGAAATCAGAACTTACGTCGATAGATTTTTAGTCTTAATTTGGTTAATGAATTCTGCAATATATTACTGGCGTAATATTCAATGTAAAAGGTTGAATAACAAGCGTTATACTAAACACAGAAGTTTGTTTTGCGGAAGATATACTCAAGCCTATTATATCTAGCTATGCTGAGAAGCGCATTGAAATCGGTTGACAAACACAGAAGTTATTAGGGAGACAAAATTGTCAGATTTTAATGGATGGATATGGATATGGATATGTATTATCGATATCTACGATAGCCGATAACTTACGTTGAACAGCTCGCCAAAGGGTATGACGCGCATGGTGGGCTCGTCCTTCACCTGGTAGCCCTCGGAGCTGATGATCTGGCACAGCTCGAGCATTTCCTTCATCACGTGCATGTTCGCCTTCTGGCCCCGCATCTCCGTCAGGCTGCCGGCCAGCGGCTTTCCGTACTGATCCTTGGAGAATGTTGGCTTGGGGGACGAGGCACGCCCATCGTGCGAGAAGGGATTCAATAACTGCGACTGCTTGTGCTGTGTCGCCTGATTGTTGAACATGGCCACCTTCGAGGACAGCGGCGAGTCCTGCAACAAAGCCGAAAGCAAACTTAAAACTTGGCGCCAAAAGGATGCAAAATGCGTTGCAGCTGGCGTTGCCAGATCGGCGTAGCCAATTCCGAAAGTTTATAATAATAATAATATAATATAATATAATATAATGAAAAACATACACAATTACATCCTGTACTCATTAAAAATGGATAAAAACAGTGTTAATAACTTTCGGAGAAAGTCAATATATTCTTGATTTATTTATTATTTATTTATTGAATATTTATTTTCAAGCCCTGTAGCTTAATGCTTACAAAAGGCATGTGCGTTTAAATTAAATTAAAGTATTAAAAATCAATATTAAAATAAATATTGGAAATAAAAGTTTAATTCTTATACATATTCTCCGTTAAAAACTAAAATATATTCTTTTTTCCACTCGTCGCAGCTTCAATTTGGGCTTCAATTTTGTACAGCTCATAATTATTATTCGATACCTGAATTACATTGCAATCGGATAAGAAATAGCAAAGATATGCATAAAAATTTATATAAATATACACGTATAATAATAATGAATAAAATACTTTGTACAGGATCTACTACTGTCGATTACGTCCGACTGTAGCTTCGTGCTTAGTTATTTTTATGTAATTTTTATTTAATTTTTTATGTTTATTTTGTATAATTTTTGAATTGCACAAAAGCAATTTAAATAAAATTAATTAAAAACAAAAGTTTGCTTGATTTATTTATAATTGAAAAAAAAAAAACAAATTAATTAAACAACACGTGCATAATAATTATTTACTTAAAAACAGGAATTAATAAATTTAAATAACACAAGTGCAATTTTCAAATTGTTATGGCGTTGCCAAACGTGTTTACTTTCGTTAAGTTTATGGCAAACGCGCGTTCAGTTGAGTTGCCAACTATTTGAATTGCATTTGAATTTAACAAATTGAATTTAAATATTTTGTTTACTTAAACGCGTGCAAATATGCAGTATTACAAAATTGATGGTATATGCATATATATATTATGTATATTATGTGTATTATTATAAATTATATTGTATTGCACATTAACTTGCGTTAACTGCAGTGTGAACGCGTTGCCAACTGTTTTAATGGCGGTTGGCGGCACATTTGAAAATCTGAAAATGGGGCACACGTGGCGAATGTTTTAATTAATTGGCTGTAATCATAAAACAGCAAATTTACATGTCGCTTAATTTTTCATTTTTCATTTTTCATTTTGCATTAGGAACAAGTGCAAGATGTTTCTGAAATGAGCCATATGCACATTAATACACACTAATAATAAAAACCAAAGACAGCCAAGGCAAATGGGACGAGAGGAATGCGCAAATGTCGGGCCATAAATAAAAACAAAAACGTTGACGAACAAAATCAAATGAAATGAAATCGAATGAAATAAAATGTACGAGAGCACTTCCTCAACAGTGGCTAAATATTGTATACATACATATATATAAGAAATGAGATTTCAACAAACGACCTTCACGGCTAATTTTTCGCAAAACTATTGTTATTTTTTTTTTTAATTTGATTATTTTAATATAATATAGTTTGCCTGACTTTGTTGTTATGCTGGGTTTATTGGATAACAGCGAATGTGGTAATCAATAGATATAAAAGAAAAACAAAAACAAGTCCTAAATGACGTTGTTAATGACGCCGGGCCCGGGCATTTTTGATCAATATCCAAAATTTCTTCAATCAATTTGGTTTTGCCAGCTCATTTGGTTCACGAAATCTTTCATTCATACTATAGACACAATATAAATAAATAAATGCGCAGCTCAGCGCAGCGATGAATGAAAATCTACAATATATACATAAATATACACATATATATATATACAGATATATAGATATAGATATAGATATAGATAGGAAATTCTGCGACTATACAATTATATAGTAGACTGTAAAGTGCAGTCAGTTTTCGCACAGGTGAAAGTCGCGCATAAATCTGCAGAAATAAATTTCAATTCAAATGGAAGACAATAAAAATTCAAATTTCCCATGCTGCAGTTGGGAAAATTTACACGTGACTTGGCCAGATATTAAATCCAAAATTTATGCATATTTATGCTGATAAACTAACGAGATTTAATGCAGAGTTGGCGCTTTTCGATTTTATCTCTTTTTTATTATACCCTGTACCCATGAAATGGCTAAAAACAGTCGATTTAATATTGTCTTGGATCTCGGTAAATATAAGAGCTAGAGCAATACTTTTTTGTATATAGTTAGGTGTATACAACACGCAGTTCAAGTTTATTTTAAATATTGTATGCCACGCCCCATTAAGGCACAAATCGTTAAGAAACGACTAACGTGCGTAATATTCAACGTAGAAAGTTGTAATTTAGAATACGTGCTGTCTACCATAATAATAATATATGCTGAAAACCGCATTGCAATCGGTTAATGAACAACGAAGATATTAACGAAACAACAATATATTTTTTCTTTTGAGGATTTGCTGTCTGCTTGCGTAGGTACTTGTTTTTGTTTTTGTAAGTATATGTATATATAGTATGTCTATGAGTCTTTTAAGTCGTTGCCGACAGCGCCGTTGTCACTCACGACAAGTCGTCGCATTTCATATATATATGTATATAGAAATAGATATAAATATATATACAACGATATAACGATATAGCGATATACATAGAGCGCTGGGGACTACATAACATTGCTATTTCAACTCGAAACGATGGTCATTGCCAAGAATTTTTCCGTGTTTTGATCTTTTGCATAGTGCGACAGAAATTTGTTTCTTTTGTCAGCCAAAGTATACGGCTCTATATGCTATATAGCATATATACATACAACCAAATATATCTATATATACATATATATTCGGAGGGTTTTTTTTTTTGGCAATTCATATGGCGACAAATTGAAACTTTTTTGTTACGAATTTTTTGTGTGTTTTTGTTTGGAATGTTTTTTTATTTTTATTTATTTTATTTATTATTTTTTGCGTGTTGAAATTTATGCCATTTCATTTATGAAATGTTTTTGAATCACGCAGCTTTTGGGCTTTTGGAATAAAAACAAATTCACACATCTACGAAAAAAATACAAATTTTCTATGACATTTTTGCTTTTTCACGCCGTTTTGCGGTTTGAACATATCTATAGAAATACACTGCTCTAAAATACGTAATGCTCCATGGTAAATATAAATTTTATTTTATAGGCAAACTGATTTTGTCTTGCAATTTTTGAATAGTACAACTGGTAAAATTTTTTTAATTTTTTTTTTCAAATTTTTATTAAAATAATTAAATGAAAGTATATAAATTAGTAGATTCATGGTTATATATTTTATATGTTTTCAATTTTTAATTCATACTTTATAGCAAGTAAAATATTTGATATGTTTTTAAATATTTATTGAAAAACAGATTTATTGAAAAAAAAAAATTGAAATTTACCTTGTTTTATGCATAATAGGCGTAGATTATACATATATATATTATATATTATTATATTAATAAAAATATCTTAACTATAATTTAATTTTTATTTCATAACTTTTAAGCTTTCAACGTTATATTTCTACATTTAATTAATAAACTAATAATAAAATTATAAAATTTCGATTGAATATTTGAATGGCATTTTGCTCAGTGTATGGTATTCTTTGCCTTTGCCTGTTTCTGCGCATAAATAATGTTCAGGCATTTGTCGCACGAGATATTTGCAATATAATAACAATAATGCCCATGGGAATTATAAAAATAACTACAAAATTAAATAAATTTTTCGCTTGTTAAATATTTCTTCTTTATTTATACATATAAATTTTTTTTTTGTGAAGTCTGCGCGCCAAATTCCACAAATGCCTTTTGTTTTAAGCGCGTTGGCTACAGGGTATTAAGTGGTTTGAGAGGGTGGGGGGTGGGGAGAGGAGAAATTTTGATAGGATAATTGGTGAGTTTTGCTTGTTACTTACCACTACAAAGCGCAGGGCTCCCAATTCATGCGATACATCGGTCATTTTGTTATTGGGATTTGCTGGTTGCAGTTTTTTGATATTTTTGAGAATTATTTGTAAAAGCAAACGCTCTGAATTTCGACAATTTTCGACCCCAAAAACAGACTTGCTCCGACTCTATAGTTTTACAGCATACACCTGTTTTTGTCGCTGGCCAACACTGGTTTTTGCTGTAAATGCAAATAAAGGGGAATTTTCAATAAAAAAAAGTTTGCGAAATGTTTGGGTTTTTTTGTTGTTGTTGTTGTTGTTTTCTTTAGTGTTTTTGCAACAATAACTGCGGCACAATTAACAACTAAACGGAAAAGAAACGGAAAAGACATTGCCACAACATAATAACAATGAAAATTTGTTTCGTTTGAGCGCCCATTGTCTGCTTTTTTTTTATTATTTAGCATTTCTTTTGTGACCCACAGAGTCGCAGACCCAAAAAAAAAGCAAAAAAAAAAAAAACAAAACATAGCAGAATGGCCCCAAAAGAAAGAAGCAAAACAAAATCAAATTACTTTGTGGCAGCAGTAAAAAAAGGAAAAAAAAAACATAAAAAATACAAACTTATACATATGCAGCTCTGTGTGTGTGTGTGTGTGTGTGTGTGTGTGTGTGAAGCGATAACAGTTGGCTCTGAGGCAGCTACGCATGCGCAATGCCACCGGCCGAGAATTATAGCGGCATATATTTTGTTGTGTTGTTTTTCTTTTTATTGCTGCTGCAGCTGCCGTTTTTTCCCATTGTAAATTGCCGCAATTTAAAGTTAACGTTCGTTATCGTTGCGGCATATCGATAAATTGTCACAATTCAAAATGGCTGCTGCATGCGATGGCAACAGGATGCTCCGCAGGATGGCAACGCCAACAAGCAAACAAGGCGGCAAATTTGAATTTTGCTCTGCCATAACATTTTGCACTCACTTTTTAGCAACTGCTTTGATTTATTTTGGCGTTTTATTTATGGAATTCCTTTTTTTTGGCTTACACTACCGTATGCTCACTTCAATGCAAATGCATTTGAACTTGACTCAAGTTGCTGAGCAAATCAAACAAATAAAAAAAAACAACTTAAAACACAAGAGACAGCGACGAGCGTAGAGTTTGATTTGTTAACTTATTTGTAGTTGTATTTTCTGTTAATTTTTTTTTGTTATTTTGTTTATGTTTTGCGGCGTTGTTGTCAGTTTGTTGTATACCGTTTGGTTGCTGCGACCAAAAGTGAGCGCTGAAAGCGAGCGCGCTTTCTTTTTATAGCCACAAACAGCGGCAGACTCTGAGCAGAAACAGCGGCAGCGGCTCTCACGGCGTCCACATGCAAAAAGCGAGTCGAAAAGCGTTTTTCCACAGCTGCTCTCAGCATTTTCTTTTTAATTTTAGATGGTTTTTCTGGCTCTCGCTCAGCTCATAACAAAAGAAACAAAATAAAATACAACTAGAAAAAACAGCGCACAACAAATGTAACAAGTTTTAAATGATAACGCACAAATTGTCGTCAATATTTATCACAAATATTGAAATTTAACAAAATATAATGATTCTCAGAGCTTAAAACTCAGTATCTCTGAATTTCGGTATCTTGGAATCTCCGAATTTTTAAAGATTTTCTTTAAGAGTTTCCAATTTGTATTGTTTTCTTCAATATGTCGAATTAAAAATGATAACGCTCAAATTGTCGTCAATATATATTACGAATATTGTAATTTAACAACGATTCTCAGAACTCATAACTCACAATTTCGGAATCTCGTAATCTCCGAATTCTTTTAGATTTTCTTAGGGTTTCCAATTTAAATTGTATTCTTCAATATAACGAATTCAAAATGATAACGCACAAAATGTCGTAAATATTTATTGAAAATATTTCAATTTAATAAAATATGATGATACTCAGAAGTCAAAATTTTTTTAATCTCTGAATTTCGCAATCTCGGAGTTTTCTTTAAGATTTTCTTTAAGAGTTTCCAATTTGATTTGTTTTCTTCAATATATCCAATTTAAAATGATAACGCACAAATTGTCGTAAATATTCATTCGGAATTTTTAAATTTAATAAAATATAATGATTCTCAGAACTTAAAATTCAGAATCTCTGAATTTCAGAATTTTGGAAGCCCCGCATTCTTTAAGATTTACTTTCCAATTCAGAATATATCATTTCTTATGCAAATATTGAAATTTAACAAAATATGACAATTGATTTCAAACCGAGATTCTTGCGATTTTTCAATTTGAAGTGTTTTGTTTAACGGTTCAGCGGGCATTCCATGTTGCAGTAAAAGCTTAATTGGGTTTTCCTTTCATTATGCATATAACTGTTGAAAGCAATTAACGTGCTTCCCATAGCCCGGCTTTAATATCTGTTATCAGCCAAGATCTGCGGCTAAAACACCTGTCGGAACAGAGAGAGAAAGAGAAAAAGAGAGAAAGAGAGAGAGAGGCGAAGAATGCAATTCTTCTTTATGATTTACAAAGAATTCGCAACGCATCGTTGCGTTTGGGGTTAAGGTTAGGAGTTTGGGTTCAGCTCTGGGTTCGACTCTATGTTTAGACCGCAATTTCAATCAGCTGCGACTTCCATTTGAAAGATATGAGACGACGCTCTGATTCTTCTCGTAGGGTTAATACACTCGGATTGATAAATATCTGTTGCTAAGCAAATAAATGCGTTGAACAATAACATTTCGAGTGTTTCATGTTTTCTTTTATTCTATTTGGTTTTCTTTTTTTTCGTTCTTTGCTTTCTGTTGTTGGCTGTCATTTGGGAAAAACCGGAAGCGGGCGCAACTTGCAGCACTTGCCCCTTTTTGTTGAACGCCTGGCAAGCTCAACCGATGACAATCGAAAATAGATTTTGTCATCTAAACGACACATTTCGGCCATCCCCGGTTGCCACCTGAAAATTGCAAAACGCACCAACAATTTATTAATTTACTTTCAAAAATATCACTTGAAATAGCAATAATTTGACCCTAAAATCCAGCGATCGCAAATTTATTTATTTATTTGAGATATTTTATCTAAATGCTACAGGTAACAGGTAAAATTATTGTGTTGGTCACTGTAAAAGAAATATTAAAAAATAAATATTATAAAATAATAATTATAAGTTGAAAAAAATTAAAGTGCAAATAAAACACATTTCTTATTTTTAACGGCAATAAAGGTTAAATCTTTAATTATATTTATTTTAAAATTGTTTTTTAATTGTAAAATTTAGTTAGCAAACAAAAATTTGAAAAATAAAAGGTATTTTTAAATTTTTATAAAACAAATTGCAAATAAAAATTAGTTTCAATTTTGTAACACAAATTGAAAATATTAATTATTTTTACTATACAAATTTAATTCCCAAATCTTTTGCCAATAATTAATTTTTTTGATAAAAATCAACAATTAACTTAACTTAATAAATAAATATTATTTCAAAAACTATTTAATACTTAATTTTTTTCGAAAGGCGCTTGAATGTTTGGATTTTTGTAGATTGATATTATATATCGATATATATATAGATACATATTAACGGTTTTCTAGGTTTTTTTATCTCTAACACTAAAAGTTACCGTTTAATTTTTTTTGGATAAAAATCGACAATTAACTTAACTTAATAAACCAATATTATTTAAAAAACTATTTAAAACTTAATTTCTGTTTTTAAAAGCTCTTAAGCGTTTGAATTTTCGTAGATCGATATTATATATCGATATATGTACATATCAACGGTTTTCTGGGTTTTCTATCTCTAACAGTTCGTACAAGATTTTGGCGTGTCATGCAAAAATGCCAGCGTCTTTAGCTATTTGAGAATGAAACGCAGCTCGTTTGTTCAGTTCAGATATGCTATATACTATATAATATATACTATATACGATATGTACTATATCTGATGTCGTTGGGATCTGTAGTTGATTGTTGTACGATAGAAAGAAATGCGTTAGGGTGCGCGTGCCCAGCTGCCTTGGCTTGTCAAAAGTGCAACAAATCGGTGCAGATAATACTATATAGATCGGCATACTAGACGGGTGTATGGGGCGTATTTCGTTAATTAAATAAGTTGAGAATGCATTGTTGCACACTGTCCGTTCGGTCTGTTCTGTCTGTTTGGCTGACAGCCACAAGTGCATGGCGATGTTGCAGTGTTGGGCAATGCTCATTACGAGTCAGGTAGATCTACACTGACAGAAACGACTTGGTAGCAAATGAAGATTTGAATATTTAAAATAAGTAAATATATATTATTATTATTTATAATATTTAATTGAAATTTTAAGACTGAAGTTTTAAAAAATTTCGATTATATATAAATTTGTCTTATTTCTGCTTTAAAAAAACTATTTTATTTAAAATTTATATATTTTTTTATATAAGTCAAAAGGCTTAATTTCAATAAGAAACAAATTAATATGCAGAATTAAATATATAATAAATTAAATTTAATGTGAATTTACGTAATTTTTACATTAATTAATAAAAAAATAATAAACAAAAATTAAGAATCATTTTTAAAAACATTTTTTTATCAGTCTATAGTGGTATATACATAATATTTAGTAAAGTTTTTGATTTTAGTACGAAACATAATAAAAATGCAGAATTAAATATTATAATATTTATTAAAAATGCATTGTCGTGAAGAAATGTTCTGATTACATTAAATTACATATTTAATTTAAATAAATAATTAATGAATTAAAATAAATCCAATTTAATATTCAATAATTTCAAGCGTATCAAAAATTGTAGAATTAAATGCAGAAACATTAAAATAAGACTTAAAGCTTTGGATATGAAAACCAATGAGCAGCTTTGCAGACAACAAATGAAATCACTAAATTACATCGATTTTTGAACAGTGTACGCTTGTATATAACATGCAGTGTAGTCTATATGGGTATAATATAACTCAATCGTCGATGTACAGGCGCATACACATAAATAAAATCAAGTCATGAATGAAAATGCGTTCACCTTTGGCGATTTCCTGTGTTGCACTCACAAAAATCAAAATAAATACAAAAACAAAAAATAGATTAAAATTAAAATACAAGAATTTAACTATACTTGAGTTGTTTTCTTTTGATATCGTAAATTGTTTAGCATCAATTAATTTTTGATAGATTCGCGGGCGTTGAAAAGCCTAGGCGAACAATTCCCACTTTGTGCATTTGCCATCAAAGCACTTTTGGCCCACTGCCCGAGCCCCTGCTGCCCCCCCCCCTCCCTCTCCACGGCCCCCCCTCAGCCCCCTATACCAGGGCACAAAGTAATACACTGCAGTATAACTACAAGCGTAACTGAAAGTGCAATTTGCCCGATATTCGCAATCTTCAATTGCATCAACAATTTCAATTAAAACCCAATATTTGAAATTCACCAATAAAATTTGCCCATCATCAATTTTTTTTTATATATTTTTTTTATTATTTTATTTTCTATATTTATTATGCTTCTTTGCCTATGACACATGCCGCAACAATTGTTTTAATTTTAGCAACCGAAAACGTCAAAAAAAAAAAAAATAATAATATTAAATATATCAAATCACAAGCGAAGGTCTATTTATCTATCTATGAATCAGGTTAAATGCCCATTGACCATAAATAAAATTGCAGATTTTCCGAGCGGAATCCGCATCGGAAAAACAGAGAAAAGCGCCATTTGCAGGCATGAATCAGATGTTCAATCAATCAGCCAGAAGTCATATTGCAGTTGACAATCAAACGGAAATTACACAACAAAAATGCATACAAAATTAATTCAATTTAATAATTATTACAAATAATGTAATCTCTAGAATTAATTACAAAATGATGTATAAACAAATATTTACTTTAAAAACATTAAACATCAGATTGCGGTTAACAATCAAAAAAGAAATTTCATAGCCAAAATGCGTACAAAATGAATTTAATTTAATAATTAACGCAAATAATTAACTACCAGTGATAATTATGTTTTCAGAACAATTTAATTTATAAACATTAAACATCACATTGCAGTTGACAATCAAAAAGAAATTTTAAAACAAAAAATGCATACAGAATTAATTCCATTTAATAATTATTACAAATTATTTAGTCTCTAGAATTAATTAAAAAATGATGTGTAAAGAAATATTTACTTAAGAAACATTAAACATCAGATTGCAGTTAACAATCAAAAAAGAAATTTCATACAAAAATGCACACAAAACTAATTTTATAAAAAATTCACGAAAATAATTGAAACCCATAAATAGTATTTGTATATTAGAACACAATATTATTTAGAAACTTTAAACATCATACTATTGCAGTTGACAATCAAAAAACACATTTTTTTCAAACATTTTTGTAAATTAATTCAATTTATTAATTAATCCAAATAATTTATATATTTATATTTGTATGATATATACAAATATATACACATATTCGTATTGAAGTTGACAAAGGATCATTTCCTTTTAAAAACATTATAACTAATTAAAAATAAATGCATCTATCTAATAATATTTTTAATGTAATTAAATTAACAATAAAGTTTTATATTTTCTAAAAATTAACACAAAATGCTGTTTCTGTATCTTTTAGGTTAGTTGGTCATGCAAAAAATTAAATGTAATTTATTTATAAATATAATATTTACAATTTATTTGATTACATTTTTTTTTTGTTTTTTTTTTATAAATAAAAATGCGTTTAACAACTTAACATAGATTAATTAAAAACATAAATATATACAATCGATTTATACTTATATAATAAATTATTAAACAATAAATGGTATTTAAAATAAAAATATATTCTGATTCTGATCTCTTCCGATTGCTAACGATTTGTTGATTGCCACATGGCGTATGCGCAACGTCAGGCACACGCTGCGTATGCTTAATATATTGTGCTTATAAATATTTTGTGATGCATGCCTGTGTATTAAATTAAAACATTTTAATTTAATGTCTAATATTTTGTGCTTATTTTCTACTTTTTTCTTACAGCTTGTTAAAATGTATATTTTAAAATTGTGCTGTGCGTATGTCTGTGTTTTTTTTCTTTCTTTTTTTTGTGTTGAAAGCACTTGCCAAATGGCAAATGACGCAAAATGTGCTGCGCCAAAATATAATTGTTATTATTTTTATTTTATTATTATTATTACTTATATACCCTGCAGTCCACAGCGCAAATGATGTGCATACTACTTATATGCTTCAAGCTTAGAACTACGCATCGATATATGGTTATCGATAAAACAGAAAAATTGGTTTCATCGCCAAAACATTTTGCTTCGCATAGCGTTTGATCAAAAATCTTTACAATGGGGTTTACATGTTTGGTTCAAAATAAATATCGGAATGCCATTTGCGTAAATTAAATTAAATAAACAGCTTTGTTTATCGATAACGCAATGGCCTATCATTATCGCTCTAAGGCATCGTTGCCAGTTTTCTTTCAACCCTTATCATACCTAGTTGCCAATTTTCATTAACCCTTATAATGCATTTAGTTGAAAACCTATTTGATTTTTATAATTTTGAGCCAAAATAAAAAACAGAATCAAAGACTTTTTTATTATTAATTTGAATTTTTAATTTATTATTTATAAATATTCTTTTTTTTATATATATTTTGTATCTTGCTATTTCTGTGCTACAAATATGTTTATAGATAATTGGATGCAGGGTATTCTCCTAGATGCGCATATTGTTATTAGTTTATTGATTTTTCTGCACATTTTTCTTGAAATTTTGATTATAATGTACATATTTAAGGCAGTACTCGCATGGCTCTTACTCTGATTGATCCGATAGAGGCACGTCTTGACCCTGACAACCCCTCACGTCCATCCGTCATTGGCCATGTGCAAAGCTACAAAGCTGACGCTAAAGAAAAGCTACAGAGAATTACCAAATATGGTTAAAGATTTCTGATGAATAATTTTCCACTCTCACTCTTACAATATCTCAATATCTTCAGTTGTTCAGTCGAGTTTTCGAGTTCAAAATACTGCACTTTGCGTAAGAAAAAGTGTAATCAAAATCAAGAAATTCAAAACAAAACAAAAAAAATATATATATATATATATATACCTATATCTACGTATATAGACACGAAGCAACAGTTCAAATTGTACAAAATTGGAAATGCCAATGAAATTCCAAGGCATACATATAGGAAATATTTCTATACATGCCGCAACAGTGAAAAATTGCCAATTCTTGTAAGACATGTGTAAATATTTACTTTTCAATTGCGCCCCTAGAGACCGTATTCCGAGCACGGGGCGGGACCGGAACGGGGCGGGACGGGATGGGACGAGATGACGTCGACGTCGACGACCGACGCAAGAATTTTGGAATTTGGCATGCTTGAAGGACGCCTACGGCATGTTATTGTTGTTTTTTTCTTGTTTTTTTGTTTCGTATTTGTATTATTTTTTTTTGTTTTTTGTTTTTGTGGTCATTGTTATGTACGTAACGCTGAAAACTGAGTGGGCGCCGCATCGGATTTTTATTCGATTCGTATACCCTGTAAATGCAAAATATATTTCAAATAGCAAACACTTTATACAATGTGAATTTATCGAATGGAAGCGGCAGGCCGATAACAATGTTCGGGCATCGCAGAGTTGCATTACAACGTGACAACTTGGAATAATATCTATAATAATATAATAAATAATAGATTATTGAAATTACCTATTTTTATAACAATAAATAAATATTATAATATCAATATTATCATTAAGGAATTGATATTGAAAATATCGACAAGGGTTTTCAGTTATCGATATAAACAGCACTGAATATATTTCGGCTTTAATGGAAAAATTTAAACAATTTATAATTTTACTAGTATCTTATTTGAAATTAAAATTTCTGTAAAATTTAAATAGTTACGAATTTCTATAGTCTTTTTTATAAAATTAAAATGTATATATAACTAGTTGTAATAAGTATTAGATTATTTGGTTTTTGTTGATATCGAAATGTCTATAATTAATAACAAACATTAAAATTTATCGATAGCGATATATATGTTTGTTTGCTCTTGTTTACAGGGTATGTGCTAGTCGGAGTTAATGATTAGCGCCCATCTCGCCTCGCATGATTCAGCTGAGGCACGCATTTTGTAGAGAATTTTCACGTCAAATAATTCTAGAATGCGAATACGAAAAGCATAGCAGCAATTCGCTCGGTTCCGCTCAGTTCCAGTTGAGTAAGTCACAATCCTGAACTGAAGACGTAGTATAATGTAGTAATAATGCCATTCCCATTCCCATTTCCATTCCCATTCCCATTCTCAATTCCAAACTCATTCCCCCCGGGGCATCGTCTGTTTTGTTATTCATTTTCGTTCAACTATATGGTATATACTATAGACATCTATATAGCATATTGAGATTCTGTTAATCATGCTGAATTGTTGGTTCACTTTTCACGACAGGCGAAGATTAAATTTTATATTTATAGCTGATATTTAAATGACATATGTACACTATGCTTTATTTTGCGTTGCCAAAATCGCATGCAATTATGTAAGAATTATGCGCTCTGCTCAAATAGATCTTAACTACCTAACCGCGCAAAAAGAATTTTTTAAATTTCAAATTTCAAACAACGTGTATAGCATAGTTTTATGGCATGCACGATATTTATAGCATGAGTACTTTTTGCGTTTTCAAAACAACGCATATATAAACATATGCCTATGTGTTTTATTTTGCTTTACATTTATGACACACCAAGCTTGCTATTGAGTCATATTTTTTAATGTTTACAATATGACGTGAAGCCTTAGATACACCTTTAAAAATAAATTCAACTTTTGCTATAAATATTGTTCAACTTTAAAAATAACAGCAGCTTTTGCTATAAATACTGCCCACTTTCAACGATCTGGCAGCACTGCGCGCAGTCCGTTAACTACGTTGTGTGTACATAAATTAGCGATATCGATAAGCATTGCAAACGATAAGCAGTCAATCGATCAGCGGTTTTATACGTAATATTAATCGCATTTAAACATAAAATTATATATATTCAATTAAAATATTACAAAATATTTTGTTATATCGCAATTGAATATATTTAATCGATATGCGATTTTATGCGCAATATTAATCGCATTTAAACCTAATAATATTCAATTACAATATTACTTATTATGTTAGGCAATGCAAATTTGATTGTATTTATAATTTGCCTATCGTTTTGTTCAGTGTAGACGAGCGAATTCCGCCCATTGAATAGGTCAATAGCAAGCACAGCGTTGTTTACGTCATGACGTCATGGTTTTGGCCAAATCAAATTCTGCAGGCTGTTGTATTTTTAGCAGCTTTAAAATTGTGTCTAAATTTGTACTGTGCACGCCAGTCTGACTTCTGATCGATCAGCTTTATAGCGATGATGAACTTCACCGATAACCCAGCCCAGTGCACAGTGGTCGTCATAAATAGTGCCGATATCGTCATTAAATTTACAGTAAAAATCTACAAAAAAATATATCAAATATGTTATTAAAAATTGGACTTATTGTCCGACTCTATCTTTATTGAAAATAACAGTTATATTTCAATTTTGTTCTTTGTTTCATTTAAAAATAATTGTTGTATTTAAATTTTTAATACAAATGCAAATTTTTTCATTAACTTATTTTCAATTTTTTAATATTTGTACTTCAAGAACTGAGAACGACTACTCTAATTGATTCAAAACATTGAAATTCTATTTTTATTTTTAAAATCAATATTGAAGCATAATTAGTATTTTTAATTTTTATCATAAAAATTAAAAAAAAAAATATTTTCATTTAAATTTTGTTTTCAAAAAAATTTAAAAACAATTCTCATTGTTAATTTTTATTACTAAGATTAAATTAAATTAAATTAAAAAATTACTAAGATTAAATTAAATACAATTGGATTTATTGATTTTTAACCACTGTGCAGTGATAAGACGCCACTGTGGCAGGCCCTTGAGCATTTTGTGAGCTCAGTTCCAATCTGCCGCTGAGCCGTGTTCAATGTCGCTGTCGCTGACACTTTTTGTTGCCGCCCTCTGTCTCTTTGTGGCCCTCGCCCTCCCCCTGCCCCTCCGCCCATGGCTGCGGCGACGTCGACGCGTCCAGCAGCTGGCGGCCTTGTTGCCAGGCCCCAAACCCCTGCCCCTCGTGGGCAATGCCAATCTGTTCATGGGTCTCAGCGCTGCCCAGGCATTCCGGGTGATCGCCGATCTGGCAGAGAGGTACGGCGATACCTATACCATCTGGCTGGGCGCCAATTTCAGCATCATGATGTTCGATCCGCGGGACGTCGAGGTTGTCCTGGCCAGCACCCAGCTGCTGGATAAGTCCCTGGAGTACAGTTTCCTCAAGCGGTGGCTCAACGAGGGTCTCCTCGTCAGCCGAGGTCGCAAGTGGCATCAGCGCCGCAAGATCATCACGCCCGCCTTTCACTTCCGAATACTGGAGCATTACGTGGAGATCTTCGACAGGCAGACGCGTCATCTGGTGCACCAGCTGCAGCCGACCCGGGGAACCCCCGTCGAACTCGGCCAGGCTGTGCATCTCTGCACGCTCGATGTTATCTGTGGTAAGTCCAACATTACATATCACAAATATTATATAGTAGAAATATTATATAGTACAAATATTATATAGTAGAAATATTATATAGTTCAAATATTATATAGTTCAAATATTATATAGTTCAAATATTATATAGTAGAAATATTATATAGTACAAATATTATATAGTACAAATATTATATAGTTCAAATATTATAAAAATCAAATATTATATAGTAAAAATGTTATATAGTACAAAATTAATATTACAAAAATGATATATTTTATTTTTTAATGGCGCATTTGGATATAGAGTAAACTTTTATTTTCAATATTTATTTTTAAATTGGTTTTTAATTCTTAAATTTAATTTTAATAATAATCATTTTATCGATTTTATTGTTCTAATAACACTTTTAGTTTTGAGTTATTTATTCAAAACATCAATACATCATGTATTATTATCGGATAGATCAAGTAAAAAAGTTTGGTTCAAGGTTTCGTTCCAAGTAAAATACATTTGATACACGCCCGTAATAAAAATAACTAATACTCCCCATATTTATTAGTTTTATATTTTATTTTTATTTATATTTCAATGGAATACATTATGTTTACATATAGAAAGTTAAGTAAGATTTGAGAGTTTAAATTGATTTAAATGTTTGAAATCTGAAAAAAATGCATTATTGGCTTCATTGCCTTACGAAAAGTACAGATAAGTTTAAAATTGATTATAATGTATGTCAAGTGACAACGAACTTCATAAACTTGTCTTATTAAATGTAAAAATAAAAATTTCATCAACCGTATTCATCAAATGTATTAAAATAAACAACAAAAAAACATTCTGAAATCCAATAAAAATATTTGAAATTTACAAAATTTAATTTATAAAAGCTACGCAAAGTCTACGCCATTTACACGATAAAATATTATGACAAATCTTCATGCAAAAACTTCAATGTGCAAACTCGAAAACATGCCATCATTTTATACTTTTAATGAGCAAGTTTTCTTGACTTTAGAAACTGAAAACAATTTGCATTTAGCACAAATTGTTTTGACTCTTTGAATCCAACAATTTATATCGGATTTTCGTTGTTAAAATTACGTTTTAAACTCAATAAACTTGATCGGAAAAAGTACGACAACTAAACGGAACTACAACTATATTCTAAACAGCTTTGCTAAATTTCAGTTCAAATTGGAGATAAAAGCGAAAGAAAAACTGCGATCTTAGGCATCTGCCATTTTTTGGGCATTATAAGCGGCATCATCCTCTCGTCTGGATTTTTTGGGAAGCTGCAAAGGGCAGAATGGAATAGGATTGAAGATATATATCTATATATATACAACATATATATAACATTGAATACGCACCTTTCGCTGAAGCGGCTCCCAGTCCTCAGATGGATCGTCGTCAGTTTCCTCTGAGCCACTTTCATCCTTGTATATAGAGGTCTGGGACATACGTGGACGCTTACCTTTAAAAGCACTTCCAAAAACACTTCCAGTAACAGACTCAGATGGTGATGGAGGCACCACGCTGATATCTTCCGAAATTTCCACTTGCACTTGAGTTTGAGTTTCCTGAATGGGTTTCTCCGATGTGTTGGTCTCGGGATTATCCCTAGCATTCGGTTCTGCGAAAGCTAAAGCTCCATTCGAAGCGCTGGCATCTTTCGAAGTATCGACTGTTTGATCTTTCAGCTACATTTATTATCGGATAGGATTAAAAATATATATCTATACATAACATATAGAAGAACATTAATACGCACCTTTCGCTGAAGCGGCTCCCAGTCCTCAGATGGATCATCGTCAGTTTCTTTTGAGCCACTTTCATACTGGTATATAGAAGTATGGGGCATACGTGGAGGCTTACCTTCTGAAACACTTCCAGTAACAGACTCAGATGGCGATAGAGGCTCCACGCTGATCACTTCCGGAATTTCCACTTGTGCTTGAGTTTGAGTATGGGCCATACGTGGAGGCGTACCTCCTGAAACACTTCCAGTAACAGACTCAGATGGTGATGGAGGCACCACGCTGATATCTTCCGAAATTTCCACTTGCACTTGAGTTTGAGTTTCCTCAATGGGTTTCTCCGATGTGTTGGTCTCGGGATTATCCCTAGCTTTCGGTTCTGCGAAAGCTAAAGCTCCATTCGAAGCGCTGGCATCTTTCGAAGTATCGACTGTTTGATCTTTCAGCTACATTTATTATCGGATAGGATTAAAAATATATATCTATACATAACATATAGAAGAACATTAATACGCACCTTTCGCTGAAGCGGCTCCCAGTCCTCAGATGGATCATCGTCAGTTTGTTTTGAGCCACTTTTATCCTGGTATATAGAAGTATGGGGCATACGTGGAGGCTTACCTTCTGAAACACTTCCAGTAACAGACTCAAATGGCGATAGAGGCTCCACGCTGATCACTTCCGGAATTTCCACTTGTGCTTGAGTTTGAGTATGGGCCATACGTGGAGGCGAACCTCCTGAAACACTTCCAGTAACAGACTCAGATGGTGATGGAGGCACCACGCTGATATCTTCCGAAATTTCCACTTGCACTTGAGTTTGAGTTTCCTCAATGGGTTTCTCCGATGTGTTGGTCTCGGGATTATCCCTAGCTTTCGGTTCTGCGAAAGCTAAAGCTCCATTCGAAGCGCTGGCATCTTTCGAAGTATCGACTGTTTGATCTTTCAGCTACATTTATTATCGGATAGGATTAAAAATATATATATCTATACATAACAAATAGAAGAACATTAATACGCACCTTTCGCTGAAGCGGCTCCCAGTCCTCAGATGGATCGTCGTCAGTATCCTCTGAGCCACTTTCATACTGGTATATAGAAGTATGGGGCATACGTGGAGGCTTACCTCCTGAAACACTTCCAGTAACAGATTCAGACGGCGATAGAGGCTCCACGCTGATCACTTCCGGAATTTCCACTTGTGCTTGAGTTTGAGTATGGGCCATACGTGGAGGCGTACCTCCTGAAACACTTCCAGTAACAGACTCAGATGGTGATGGAGGCACCACGCTGATATCTTCAGAAATTTCCACTTGCACTTGAGTTTGAGTTTCCTGAATGGGTTTCTCCGATGTGTTGGTCTCGGGATTATCCCTAGCTTTCGGTTCTGCGAAAGCTAAAGCTCCATTCGAAGCGCTGGCATCTTTCGAAGTATCGACTGTTTGATCTTTCAGCTACATTTATTATCGGATAGGATTAAAAATATATATCTATACATAACAAATAGAAGAACATTAATACGCACCTTTCGCTGAAGCGGCTCCCAGTCCTCATATGGATCGTCGTCAGTTTCCTCTGAGCCACTTTCATACTGGTATATAGAAGTATGGGGCATACGTAGAGGCTTACCTCCTGAAACACTTCCAGTAACAGATTCAGATGCTGATGGAGGCTCCACGCTGATCACTTCCGGAATTTCCACTTGTACTTGAGTTTGAGTATGGGCCATACGTGGAGGCGTACCTCCTGAAACACTTCCAGAAACAGACACAGATGCTGATGAACGCACCACTAAAGCTCCATTCGAAGTGCTGGCTGCTTTCGAAGTGTCGACTGGGTTATCTTTTCGCTACATTTAAAATCGGTGCAGAGCATTCAAAAAACGCAATTTATACTTTTAGATAAGGGCAGTGATCGCAAATAATAATTATAAGCTTAATCAAAATTGAAGCCCAAAAATACCTCCGCGACGATAGAAAAAAGATATGCTTCCTATTTTTTAACAGCGAATAAGATTTTATTTACTCTAATTGGTTCAAAAGATATTGAAGTTTAAAATTTATTTACACAAATTTTTATAATAAAAATTTAAGGATAATTATTATATTCAATCATAAAAATTGAAAACTTTTTAATTTTTTTAATAAAGATTGTAAATAAGAGTTTTTTTTTAATAATGTTTGATGAAATAATCAAATAACTTTTATTTTATAATTAACACCCTTCCCGCGTAAAAATCGTAAGCGACAAAAGCAAATTTTAGCAGCAAGTGTGGCGCTTACGATATATTTGACAGGCTGATATCTTAGTAATACGTAGAACTGGATTTTGTATGTAGGTTGATTGGTTAATTACGTTCATAATTACGATTTTTTCGCGGGAAGGGCTCAATATTTTAAGATCTATAATAATTACGATCCCTGAATCAGAGTAATAAATCGAAAGCTATTAATGATTGCAATGATGATGACTATAATCATAATAATAAAAAAATTACAGTGCAACTTACGTCTTTCGTCAGTTCAAAATAAAAAAGCTGCTGCTTCACTTGCCCGAGTTCGATGTCCCTCTGATTCCGAATATTGAGGACATTTCTCTGACGACGCTATAAGATCAATGAATTGTTAGTATGCTGGTATGACTGCTATACATTATGCATGTTATCCGATTACCGTATGCGATTGCTCAAAATCTAGCATTTCCATACGAAATTTGCGTGTGTCATTTGTGATCATTTGTTGCTGCTTTTTCATAATATCTCTGTTCATTTTCATACACCCCCTTTTAACCTTGACCTGCTGCCCGGTTTGAATCACCCCAAATACGCTCTTGCCATTAGCTGTGCGCGCTTCCAGCATTTTCTTCTTATAGCCCCCATTGTTCTCAAAACCCTCGGCGTCCAAACGCAGGTTTTCCGCTAGCAAACTAACGATTCCACTTTGCTCAGTAGACTGTTGTTCTATCAGCTTCTGGTCCAGCGCTATAACCTTTCCGTTGGCCATGCACTCACGATTCTCCAACAAAGGACGCTCCCCTAGGGCGGAGATCAATTTCTGCTCGGATTGTGCGAAAGCGTTCATAATTTTGCTACTAGACGCATCATGGTTCTCTTTATTGCTGCGCAGCTTAAATTGCAGGACCTGAAAATAATGCAAATTATTAGACCATCGTCATTCGCTTAACGAGTATTTCGAGTATAACGAGTGTTTCATGAATCGACTCGATTTGTTACGAAATGTACCAAATTTGTTCTTGCGAAACACGTTCGATAATATAGCGAGTAGTCCCATGATAATAAGTAGGGAGTTCTTATTACCTAATTAAAAAGTAACGAGTATTTATTTGTGATATATTAATATTAACACAATTCATTAATGAGAAACTATTATAAGTAACGAGTGCTTATATAACGATAATATACCGAGTACTTTTGTTATGACAAGAAGCGAGTGCTTATTGCCTAATTAAAATGCAACGAGTAGATACAAATACAGTAGAATCCGGTTATAACGACGCCGCTTATAGCGTCCGTCCGGTTATTGCGACGAAAACTCGATGGTTTGGTTGGTCCCCATACAAACTTATATGAAACGGCCTCCGCTTATAACGACTCCGCTTTTAGCGACAAACCGCTTATAACGACGAGATTTTTCAATTTCAATTCAATTTTTCATTTCAATTCAACCGGATATTGCGACGTGCCGAACAAAAAAAAAAACTTTAAAGAGGAAAATTTGATTTCTTTAACAATGCTAAAAGAAGCAAACAAAATCATGGATTTTGTGTTTTTTTAATACGAAAAAGAAACAAAATCATGGATTTTGTCTTCCGGATATAACGACGTCGGTCCCTTGAAAGTCGCTATAACCGGATTCTACTGTATTAAATTTTTTGTTTTGATTAAAAAATTAATTTGTTTTATTTTAAAACCTATTACGAACATGGCATCCATAATATAAAAAAAAATTTTTTTTTTGCTCCTTTCGGATAGTGCGTCTGCCGGATATAACGACGTAAAATCGTCGGTCCCTTGAATGTCGCTATAACCGGATTCTACTGTATATTTTTTTATAGTATATAAAGGTTCACAATTTATTTATGAGACGTTCGACGATAGAGCAAGTAAATAAGTAGTCAATACTCTAATTATCGAATATGCTTAAAGGAAACGTGGTATTTAACGGTTGAAATAAGCTTGATCTTAATAAAAAGTCGGAGTTCCCGCAAATAAACTACATATCTAGTAATCGCTCTTAAAAAATAACTTTTGACGGGATAATAACAATGATATATGTATACTATTATCAAAATTCGTACCCGCTGTGTGCTCTTGTACCCATTAACTTGACTCTTGAGAATCTTGTTATCCATAGCAATAGAGGCGTATTTTAGCGCAAAATCTTCCTGATTCTTGGCATATTTAGCTAGAGTTTGTTTCTTCCCCTCGGCCAGTTCTTTAATCTGCTTCTCATCATTTTCGTCCTTTGCCGCCAACTATCATATAATAAAAATATAAATAATGTAGATTTTTCACAGTTTCGCAATATCGTTATCCATTGCTTTTTCAAAAACCAGAGTTGACGGATAAAAAAGCCAGCTTGACAACACTGACAGCATCACTCTTTCTCACCTTCTCTTTCAATTCGTTGATAAGCGCCTTTTGCTTGACATTGACGGCGGCCATTTTGTTAGCGTGTTCCGACTGCAACTCGGCGTTTATCGGAGATGAATCGGAAATTGTGGTCTCCACATCAATAATTTCGCAATCCAACTCCAAAATGCCGCATTCCGACTCCAACTCAGCGTTTAGCGGTGGTAAATCGGAAGTTGTGGTCTCCACATCAATATCGGAGCTATTGGAATCCTCCTCTCCTGTGAAACAATGGGGCACTTTGTCAGTCACCTTGATTTCTTGGAATGTATACATTTGTATATGTATATCAAAATGTGGTCTATTGATATATATGCTGATATGCGAATAAAACTGCTCGATTTCACAATTATTGGCGGATTAATTGCGCTTGACTGCAGCGTCAAAAGCGAAGGCGTCGTCAGTGTGACCAGATGGCAGGAAACAGTCCTGTCAACTTGTTAACTAGATCGGACGTGACTCAGTTGATAGGCTCGGATGAACCGGAATAAAAAACAAAGAACGCAGTGCAATTTTTTTAAAATTTATTATACATTTTATTTATAATATCAATCTATCTAATTTAATTAAATTTAATTTCAATATTTTATTTTGTTATGTATATGCATTAATTTATAAGTATAAGTACTTGTAGCATTATGTATACAACTAATAATAATAAATAAATAAATAAATTATTATAATATGCTGTATATATATATGTAATACAATTATATTAATTATTTATTTACCTTAACCTATTTGTACTCACATTGAGCAACAAAAAAATCTGGCTATTTTGAAATAAGCATTTGCTGGAAAAAAAAAAACTGCTAAAACAGCGGAACGCGAGAATTTGGGCCTATTTCAAACATAAAAAAAAACCGAATAAAGCCATAATTACCGCTTCCCGCAGGTATTAAAATTTTCTAGCAATAGCTAGTTTTAAAAAACAGCTAGAATTGGCGAGAAGCAGCTTTGCACTGTTTTGGCAAGAGTGGCAGCACCGTTTTGGTACCAGTGTTGTCCATTTGTCTTTTTTGCGGACAGATCTGTTTCCTTCTACACCCATTCAAAATGGTTAAGAACAGGGTTAATACCTCGATCAGGACGATGAGCTGAGTCGATTTAGCCATTTCTGCTGTCGGCCACATCGAAAATAGATAAATATCGAATTACACGACGCCAAAATGATCAAGTTCACAATAGCTGTCTTCAGTGTTGCCATTTTAGCTTACTTATGGCTAGATCTGGTTTTTTTTTATTGACCCATAAACCACGAAATTTATATTGCCATGAAGCTTGCCATTTTTAAATAGACTTATCAATTTTTTCCACTCTTCGAATTATTGCTGCATAAAATAAAATCCGAACTGGATCTTTATGACGATTGTGAAATGAACTTTGTTTGAAATATGGCCAATATGAACCAGCGAAGACAATGTTGGCTAAACCATTTTTAGCCAATTTATTCCCCTATATAAACTTACAACATAATTTGTCCTGTTTTTTATCCTTTTATAAAAAATCGGTCGGTTTTTATATCCTGTATCCATTGAAAAGTGGGTTATACGGTTAATAACTTTGGAAGAATGTATGTCCAGACAGAAGAAGGCGTGACAGATCCCACAAATTATATATAGTCTTGATCAGGGTGACGAGCTGGGTCCATATCGCCATGTTGTCTTATTTTTTGGTTTCATTCGTTACACTGAATAAAGCAGAGAACTCGTCATATTTATGTGAAAGTAACGAATTTATATATTTATTTTTATAGAAAAAGTACATTATGTTTAGTTTAGAATAATTATATTATGTTTAGACATAAGAAACTGAATTTCTATGGCCACAAAAACGTTTCTGACCAGAACTCACTGCAAGTGAGTCTCACAGATTTAGAATTTTTAATTGATTTGAGAAATTTAAATCTCAATAAACTTTAGCCGATAAGGCTTATTAAAAGTACAAAAAAACTTAATTTTCATTGAAATGACCCAAGTGTCCGTTAGCTTCATTTTCTTGGCTTACTAACTACAAAAAAATATAAAAATAATTGAAATTATTTAGGTGACAAGTAATATTATTAACTTGACTCATTAAAAATTAAAAAAAAATAAGTAGATAAAAATTTAATTAAGTTTGAAAATTAACCAACAAAAACTATTGTTTTATCAATAAAAATTACCAAAAATAACTTAAAATTCATTGAATGACCCAAGTGTTCGTAAGCTTCATTTTCTTGGCTTACTAACTACAAATTAATTAAAAATAATTGAAATTATTTAAGAGACAAGTAACATTATTAACTTGACTCATTAAAAATACAAAACAAATAAGTAGATAAAAATTTAATTAAGTCTGAAAATTAACCAACAAAAACTATTGTTGTGTTTAATTAAAATTACCAAAAATAACTTAAAATTCATTGAAATGACCCAAGTGTCCGTTAGCTTCATTTTCTTGGCTTAATAACTACAAATTAATTAAAAAAATTGAAATTATTTAAGAGACAAGTAACATTTTTAACTTGACTCATTAAATATTAAAAAATAAAACAAATAAGTAGATAAAAATTTCAATAGGTTTGAAAATTAACCAACTAACAAAAACTATTGTTTTGTTATCAATTAAAATTACCAAAAATAACTTAAAATTCATTGAATGACCCAAGTGTTCGTAAGCTTCATTTTCTTGGCTTACTAACTACAAATTAATTAAAAATAATTGAAATTATTTAAGAGACAAGTAACATTTTTAACTTGACTCATTAAAAATTTAAAATAAAATAAAAATAAAACAAATAAGTAGATAAAAATTTCAATAGGTTGGAAAATTAACCAACTAACAAAAACTATTGTTTTGTTATCAATTAAAATTACCAAAAATAACTTAAAATTCATTGAAATGACCCAAGTGTCCGTAAGCTTCATTATCTTGGCTTAATAACTACAAACAAATTGAAATTATTTAAGAGACAAGTAACATTATTAACTTGACTCATTAAATATTAAAAAATAAAATAAAAATAAAACAAATAAGTAGATAAAAATTTCAATAGGTTTGAAAATTAACCAACTAACAAAAACTATTGTTTTGTTATCAATAAAAATTACCAAAAATAACTTAAAATTCATTGAAATGACCCAAGTGTCCGTAAGCTTCATTATCTTGGCTTACTAACTACAAATTAATTAAAAATAATTTAAATGAAGTGACATTTCTTGTCTGGTTTCTTTAAATACCAAACAAAAATACAAAAACTTCATTAAAAGTGTGAAAAAATAAACTCATTTCAGTTGAGCTTTCAGATATAAAATAAAATATATAGAAATTTAACATAGATACAAGTTGTCTTAACTTGGCTTATTAAAATGACGAAAAATAACAAAATCAAACGTACTGAAATCCAACAAAGTTATTCAAGATTTAAATTAGATTTATTTATTAAAGCTACGCAAAGTTTATGCCGTTGATTTAATTCCGAAATTGCGCGATGAAATTTATACCCCCTACACCTGCTTATAGCTAGGGGTGTAGGGGGTAAAACTTTATGCAAAAAAGTCCATTTAAAAAACTCAAAATATTTGATATTTATTTCAAGTTGTTTTGAGCTGATAAACTTTATCGGATTTCGCGACACGTCAATTAAAACTTTACGTTGATTAAAGCAAATCGAAACCTTGCGTAGATTGACTTAAATTCTAAACAATTTTGCTGAATTTCAGCCCAAATTAGAGAGAAAAGCAACAAGGAAAACCGCGATCTTGGGCGTCTAAAATTTTTTCGGCTGTGTCTTGCCCCCCTTAAGTCGGTCGAACGCATCATCCTCCCGGCTGCGCTGTTGTTTTTTGGTAACCTGCAAAGGGGAGAATCGGATAGGATTAAATACATATATCTATATATAATCTATATCTATATATAACCTTTCGCTGAGCCGGCGCCCAGTCATAGGATGGATCGTCGTCAGTGTCATCTGAGCCGCTTTGGAAGTCAGACTGGTACATAGCGGTATGGGCCATACGTGGACGCTTACTTCCCGAAGCACTTCCAGTAACAGACACCGCTGGCGATGGGGACACCACGCTGATCGCTTTTGGACTTTCCACCTGTGTTGCAGTTTCCTCATTGGTTATTGGGTTTTCCGACGTGTTGGCGTTGGGACTATCCGGAGTTTGGGGTTCGGCGAAAGCGAAGTTGGCTTGCATCGAAGTTTTGACTGCGCCCGAACCGCTTCCGCATTGCATCACAGCTGCCGGGTATATGGGACTGTTCAGGGTGTTGCTGATCGTCCTGATGCGCTGCCGCAGCGGATGTATGATCGACTGAAAGCAGGGAGAAATGAGAAATATATGTAACAACCAGAAGGCGTGGCAGATGCCACAAACTATATATATATGTATTCTTGATCAGAACGTGACGAGTCGTTTAAGCCATGTTCTCTATCAGAGCTAGAAACTCTATTTATGCTTTTTAGGTTCTCCTATGCGTGAGCAGTTCAATTGGTCTTGGAATTTCGATAGCTTCTTCTTTCCAGCGCTAACCGCAATTGTAAAGCTACAGACTTGTAATTTGGCATACGAAACAGCGAAGATATGCAATAATTTGAAAGTCTGTCTATTGCGTGCGTTTATTTAAAACATACAGTAGAATCCGGTTATAGCGACTTTCAAGGGACCGACGATTTTACGTCGTTATATCCGGAAGACGAAATCCATGATTTTGTTTCTTTTTCGTATTGAAAAAAACACAAAATCCATGATTTTGTTTGCTTCTTTTAGCATTGTTAAAGAAATCAAATTTTCCTCTTTAAAGTTTTTTTTTTTGTTCGGCACGTCGCAATATCCGGTTGAATTGTGAAAAATCTCGTCGGTATAAGCGGTTTGACGCTAAAAGCGGAGACGTTATAAGCGGAGGCCCTTTCATATAAGTTTGTATGGGGACCAACCAAGCCATCGAGTTTTCGACGCAATAACAGGACGGACGCTATAAGCGGCGTCGTTATAACCGGATTCTACTGTATTTGCTTAATGTAGCCTTCCGTCTTAGTGTTCTGGTTTCTCCAGGAGAGCTCATTAATGGATCTGCTGCTAATCATTCTTATAAAAATACTATATTTCTACAGTCTACAAAATATATTAATATATTGTTCCCTTCCCGCGTAAAAATCGTAAGCGAGAACAAACGTGGCGCTCACGATATATTTGACGAGGTTTTTTGTGTAGAAGAATTTACCAATTAAATAATAATAATAATTATATATGTACACAATTGCATTGAAAACTGAAGATCCAAAAGAATGGCGCTTACGATTTCGTTGCGAAAGTAAATACATAAATCAAATAAAAAAAATGACCTTACTCTAAGAAAAAGACCTCTCTCCAGGGGGGGTATTCTTCCATAAAAACAGTAAATTATACGGAATTTAAATAAACAAATATTTAAAGCGTAACAATCAAACCAAAATTAAATTAAAAATAATTTTTTGCACCAACCTCTTAGATTGGAGTAATACTACATCAATGATGGTGATTAAATTGATAATTCTAATCAAATAATTATTGATAATTGTTAATGATTAATATATCAATATAACTTACGTCCTTCTCCACTTCAAGTTCACGCAGCTGCTGTTTGAGCTGCTTGAGTTCTTGGTCCTTCTGCTTTATAGCGTTGGTGTGCTCCTCCAGTTGGCGCTATAACATCAATAACTGATTAATCACATTCAGTTTCAGTCATTCCAAATGTAGTTTGGTTACCTCATGCAACTCCCCCAGCTGCTTCAGGTTTTCCTCATGACGCTTTTTGTTGACTGCGATTATATTGTCCAGATTAGTGATTTCCTCCCTCTGCTCCCTCCCTTTAACGATCAGCAGACTCAACTCCTCGTCGACGTTTTTCTTCATACGCATTATCTCGACCTCAGCGATCTTCAATTTGTTCATTTCCCTGTTAAAGTCGTTGGTATTTTGTATATTTTCGGCCTTCAAACGCTCATTGTCTGCCGTCAATTCATCGGTTCGTCGTTGCGCATAGGCCTCTCGCTCCCTCAGCTTCGTGGACAGCTCTTCAACCTTGTCCTCGGCGATGAGACAACGCTTCTCAATCGCAAGATTCCCCACACAGGTGGCGGTCAATTCCTGCTCGACTTTGGCTAGGGCATTTATAGATTCGGTTCTACTCGCCAGATGGGTCGCTGCTTGGGTGCGCAGCTCCAATTCCAAGGCCTGAAAATAATGCAAATTATCAGTCATTACTCGCTCAACGAGTGTTATACTCATGAACATTCGTGAAACATTACCTAATTTAAAAGTAACCTATAGGTAAAAATGTATTTATTTGTAATATATTAAGATGTTTACAATTCGGGAATGGAGCAAGTTTTTTCATTATGAAAAGTAGCGAGTGCTTATTGCATAATTAGCAAGCAACGAGTATATTGATAGGTCAGTTTTAAACATCAACTATTTAGACCAGAGGTGCCCACTCCATAGCTCTCGCTTCTCTTTAGCATATGGGGAGAGCTCTTGCTTATGGAGAGAGCCTCTCCGTTTGGGCACCACTGATTTAGACGTTCGTTCATAAGCAACCAGTTTTATTTCAAGAAGTTCTTAATTCGATCAGAGGAAACTCGTTCGATACTATAGCAAGCACGCACACTCGACAACAAGTCACGAGTGCTTGAGTACCTAATAATAAAGTAACGAGTATAATGCTATATAAAATATCAATTTGATAGCATACGGAAATAATGCTAAGAAATTAAAAAAAAATTAAGTAACAAGAGAAAGTAACTAAAAAAAAAAACAAATCTATATAATTTATAACATGTTACTATAACTATATCTTATACAGATAAATAGTATAAGAATTCGTACCTGTACGCTCGCCCTGCACTGTTCAAGTTCATCCTGGAGCTTCTGGTTCTCCGTAACCTCAGCGGCGATTTTCAACGCATTATCTTCCTCGTTCTTGGCCATTTCAGCTTTCATTTGTTCCTTCCACTCGGTAAGTTCTTTAATCTGCTGCCCATTATTTTTCTCCTTTGCCGCCAACTATTATATAATACAAAAAAAAAAAAACAATTAATTTATGTATATAATATCATGCAGCTAATAATTTGCGGAAAAAGCTAGAGCTCCCGCTCTTCAAAAATCAGAGTTGACGGGAAAAAAACTAGTATGACAACACTGAGAGAATCTCTCTCTGTCTCTCTCTCTCTCACCTCGGCTTCCAATGCGCGAATAATTGTCTTTAGCTCCACATAGAGCTTATGCTGCCTCTCGCTCTCGCTCTCGACGGCGGCCATTTTCTTGTCGTACCCAGACTCCAAAGTACCGTATTTGGAATAGAGAGCGCTATATTGGGTCTGCAGTGCACAAAGTTGGGCGTTAAGACCGTCTCTCTCAGTTTTCGCGGTTTGTAGCTCCTCTTGGATCCTACGCAATCTGCCAATTTAATTTACATATATAGTAGTTATGTATGCATATATATGTGTGTACATTTATATGTATGTACATGTGTGTACATTTAGATGTATGTATGTATATGTGTGTAGATTTACATGCATGTTAATATATTAGTATGTATGTACGCTTACTTGGAGGTTAAAGTCTTGTTATTTTGCTGACACTGCATATATTCTATGGATAATTTATCAAAAGCGGTTTTTATTTCGACATTTTTCTTTGCGATCTTTGCGTGTACGGCATTCTCCTGCTCCAGTAAACGCTGTATATTGCTTGCAGGCGTTAACGGGGCCGGCACTTCGTCCGCCATCTTTTTTCGCTTGTATATAATAAATATGTGATATATATAATATATATGTATATGACATTTATAATATATATATTATACATGCGTAAATTAAAATAAACTAATAAAAACAATATATATGCCAATAAAATTACCTGATTTCACTAAATTCGGCTGATTTTTTCTTAGCGCCCAACTGCACCCAACTTGAAGCAGCGACAAAAGAGAAAGCGTCTTCAGTGTGACCAAATGGCAGGAAACAGTCCTGTCAACTTGTCCATTTGCCCGTAGATGTGACCGTTTTGCATGCTCTTTATTATTTTATTAATTTTATATTATCCGTTTATTTAACTAATTTTCACACATGCGGTGCAAAAAAAAAAACAAAATGAAAAGAAAATCAATTTGTTAAAGATATTTGTTTTTAATATTCTGGTGGCACTTTGAGCGGTATGCTGCAAAATGGCAACGCCAGCGATAACACAAAAATTGCTGGTTTGCTATCAAAACTTTACCAAGTTCTGTAATTAATTTTATTAATAAAATAAAAAATTTTGTTACTTATTATTTGTTGTTAATTTTATTTCGCTTCTCAATTTTGGTCCAACACGATATATTGGCAGCACCGTTGGCGACACTATTGATAAATGTATCGATAAATTATTCGATAGTGAAATTTTTTGATGATGAAATGTTACCGGTCGTCTGGCTCCGTATAGTTTTTATTTTACTTTGGTTTGTGAATTTACTTTGGTTTCATTTGGTTAATTGTAATTGCGCAGGCATCAAGGTAAGTTAACCATTTTTGTGCAGTGCATTACACTCGAAACTATTCATACTAAACAACTGTTTATATCTTAAAAACAGATCGTAGCGAACATGCAACAACATACATACATACATATGTATGTACATGTAATAAGTATGTATGCATATGTATGTGTAAGGAAAATGGAGGCCATGGAGCAAACTGTCGTCGATAATCCGAATTTAAATAATTGCACGGTAAGTTGTTAATAATACTATATACATATATTACTATATACATGCTACATCGGTGCATTTTTATGAGATTTTCGTTTGTTCCAAAGCCAAGTTTTGGATCCTGCCAAAATTTTTTTCAATTTGAATACATACATACATATAAACATGCATGCATGCATACGTGCATACATATATACATACGTCCATGCATATGTACATACATACCATACATCACTTATGCGTGGTATGGTGAATATGGTGAATACATCGAGAACCTTTCCGCTTCTTCTATAATATACATATCTACATATATATGTAGATCTATTATAATTGCATTTCAAAACATTGCCATTGTGTTAATAATTTGGAAGTAGAACGAGAAAAGAAGTTATTAGAATGAAAGAGCACAAAAAACGCTAAACATTAAAAAACGCTAGAAAACAGCTAGATAATTTTATGGACAAATATCGATCGACATAAATAACGGCATTATATTTGTAGAATAGAATTGTTGCTTATGTGAGCATTAATTTTGTAAAATTCAGGAAAAATCTGAAATATTTTATATATTACTATTAATTTAATATTAATTTTAATATTATACAAAAAAGTTTATGTTATAGAGTTTGCAACGATTTGTGCCTACACAAAAATGCATGGATATAGTAGTATATATATTTATTTTTATAGGTTTATTAATATTTATATGTGTATCGTGTATCGATAAGGAATCTATATATCACATAATCACATAATTAATCGGAAACGGATCGACCAGGAGATGCAAGACCTTACGCTACGTGAAGAGGTGAGAAGTAGAGCTGGTAAAATTTTGCTATTATTAATTTCGATATATTGATGCTTCGATATTTCCAAACCTATTTCGACGATAACATCGAACTTTAATGTAGTTGTTTTCCCCCCTATAAAATATTCGTTTATTTCAATCTCAACCAAATACAAATTCAATCCTATTGAATTAATAAATAAAATTTGCATAATGAAGTCAAAGTCCATTCCTCATATACCATATCATTTAATCAAGTCTATTTTGTTACATAATTGAACAATTTAATTCATTTAATTCTACTTTAATTTATTTATTCTATGTATTATCAGTTATTATTTTCATTGTCCAATAATAAACTGATAATATATATTTAATTTATTAACCCTAACACTATTGACATATCTAAGATAAAAAATAAACTTATGAATTTAATTTTAATTTATAGACCCCTCAAAAGATTTATACAATTTCATAATTCAAGATTTCAATAATATCGATTTTATTGCCAACTCTTGCATGAATTTAATAAATTATATTATTTTTAAACCATTGCCTATTTAATTTAGATGGAGACGATAATATATAGCCGACAATATAGGGACTACAGATATTTAATATATCTAACTAACAGCATCTATTAAGAACCCCAAATAAATAATCCCAATAAATATGCCCATCGTTCAGTCTAAACAGGTAATTCGTATATATAGATAAATATATTGCCGTAACTTAATACTAACTGATTTCTTCTAATTCTTATAGGCTGACTACAAAATACAGCTGACATTTAGATTTAGAAATCAACAAAATTGAAATAGTTTCGACAGATCCAAACACAACTAAAAACTAATGAACTCAGAGATAACTAGAAACTTTAGATGCTTGAATACCCTGTTGATTTATCTTCAGATAAAACACAACAGGAGAAACTCGGGGAAACCTGTACGCTTATGTAGATTTAAGGAAGATATTTTATCTATGGAATTTAAATTTGTATAATTTTGCATTCTAAATTTCACTTTTTCAAAAAATATGTTTTTTAATAGAATATATTTAATTCCTAATATCATCTATTTTTTATTGAAGAACCGCTAATAAACTGTTTTAAATTAATCTATATTTTAATTTTAATTATGCGTATTAGGCTGCAAAGTCTGCGTCATGTCGCCTTTTGGGGTAAAGTGCGAACCCCAAAATTCTCACAGCGATTAGATATGGAAGGCACTTAGGTACTCGAGATTATGGGAACATGGATTACGATTAGATTTTGATACAATTCCAATTGCAATGTTGGGGCCACGTTAACTTCGCTTCACTTTCAGTGTTCAAATCTGTTTGGTGGCGAAATGTTTCTAGCTGTGGCCCTACTGCTGGTCAGCGCCCTCTTTGTGGGCATGGCGATCTATCAGCTAAAGTTCCGACATCTCATTCTGGTCACCAGGGATGTGGGCAGTGCACCCACGTTGCCCCTGCTGGGGCATGGTCATCATTTCATTGGCAAGGAGCCGCACCAGATGGTCGAAATGCTGCAGGACTTTATGAGAATCTATGCCAAGGATGGCACGCTTAAGGTCTGGCTGGGCCCCGAACTCAATCTGATGATGTCGAATCCCAAGGATGTGGAGGTGGTGCTTGGCACCCTGCGCTTCAATGACAAGGCGGGCGAGTATAATGCCCTGGAACCTTGGCTCAAGGAGGGTCTGCTCGTCAGTCGCGGTCGCAAATGGCACAAACGTCGCAAGATCATTACGCCCGCCTTCCATTTCAAAATTCTGGATCAATTCGTGGACGTTTTCGAGCACGGTTCGAGGGTTCTGCTCGCCAATTTGGAGAAACAACGCCAGCAACAGGCACAGACCGGCTTCAATCTATACGATTGGATAAATCTCTGCACCATGGACACCATTTGTGGTATTGGGATAAGTTTTGTTTCAATACAAGCGGGTTTGGAGCACCTTTTCGTAGGTCGAGCAAGCGATTGTTCCGAAATTTATTTCATTAACAAAATTACTGAATACGAAACCGAATCGTTTAGGTCGCATCCGACCTTTGTTCCACGGTTTATAAGCTAGGGCTTAGAACACCTTTTCGTAGATCGAGAAAACGATCAAACCTTTAACCGAACCAGGAATTAACAGAATTACTGTACTCGAAATCGAATCGAAACCACAGTTTATAAGCTAATCCTAAGCAACGCTATTACAGTTGGTATCTAAAATTCATAATACTCCTATAAAGGTACTGTAGCTTCAGTAGGTGTTTAAATAGATCATTTAGATGCAATACCTAGAGTCTGCATCTAGGTTTATTTACATTTATTTTAATTACTTGAATAACTCCATCCAATTACCTTAAGATTGAACAATTATTTACTCATTTAATTTGCTAATTTGTTTTAGAAACCGCCATGGGCGTCTCCATCAATGCCCAGACGAATGTGGACTCGGAGTATGTGCGTGCCGTGAAGACCATCTCGATGGTGCTGCACAAGCGCATGTTTAACATATTCTACAGATTCGAGCTGACCTATATGTTCACGCCCCTGGCCCAAGCGGAGCGTCGTGCCCTGAGCGTGCTCCATAACTTCACCGAGAAGATCATCGTGCAGAGGCGTGAGGAGTTGCTGCGTGGCGAGGGGGCGAGGCAACAGCAGGAGGTGGATGATGTGGGTGCCAAGCGTAAGATGGCCTTTTTGGACATACTGCTGCAGTCGAAGATCGATGAGAAACCGTTAACCAATATGGATATACGCGAGGAGGTCGATACGTTCATGTTCGAGGGACACGACACCACCTCGTCGGCCATCATGTTCTTCTTCTATAACATCGCCCTGAACCCGGAATGTCAGCGCAAATGCCTGCAGGAGATTATCAGCGTTATGGGCACGGATAAGCACACCCCAGTGACCTATGAGCTGCTAAATAAACTGCACTATGTCGATCTGTGCATTAAGGAAACCCTGCGCATGTATCCATCTGTGCCGCTATTGGGTCGCAAGGTGCTCGAGGAGTGCGAAATCAGTAAGATCCAAACTTCTGTCCATCTAATCGATCTAAGTAACCATCCATCTAATTTATTTATCCGTTCATCTAATCTATTAATCCAATCGAATCTTCTGTCCATCTAATCGATCTATGCATCAATCCATCTGATCTATTTATCCGTTAATCTAATCATTTTATCAATTCATTCATCTTATTTATTTAACGCTTCGATTAGTCTGTCGATCCATCTGATCTACCTAGAGAGGAATGCGTGAAGAGTGCGAAATTAGTAAGATCCAAACTTCTGTTAATCCAGTCGATCTATATCTCCATGCATTTAATCTATTTATCCGTTTATCAAATCAATTTATACAATCTAATCTTCTGTCTATTCAATGGATCTATGTATCCATTCATCTAATCTATTCTCCGTTTATTTATTTATCCAATTATCTAATAAATCTATCTGTCCGATTTATTTATCTATCAATTTAAACTATCGATCCATCTGATCTACCTATAAATCCATAGCATTATCTTACAATATAATTAACTTTGTCTATCGATCTAATCCTATATATGATTTTCCGACTTCCCCTAGATGGCAAGATCGTACCCGCTGGTACCAACATTGGCATATCACCTTTGTATCTGGGGCGTCGAGAGGAACTGTTTCCAGATCCAAATTCCTTCAAACCGGAACGCTTCGATGTGGTTACCAGCGCCGAAAAGCTCAATCCCTATGCCTACATTCCCTTCTCGGCGGGACCGCGTAATTGCATTGGCCAAAAGTTCGCCATGCTGGAGATCAAGGCGATTGTGGCCAATGTTTTGAGGCATTACGAGGTGGAGTTCGTAGGAGACGCATCGGAGCCTCCGGTTTTAATTGCAGAGCTCATTCTGCGCACCAAGGACCCGCTGATGTTCAAGCTCAAGCAGCGCGACTATTGAGAGTTGATATTGTTTTCAATACCCTGTACCCATGGGAAATAACCAGGGATCGCAATTATTATAAGTTTTAAAATAAAAATTGCAAAATAATTATTATTTTCAATTTTTATTATAAAAATTGAAAATAATAATTATTTTGCAGTTTTTATTTTAAAAATTGCAAAATAAAAGTTTTATCCTTTTCCTGAATCGCCGTTAAAAAAAGGATATGTGTGTTATTTGCACTCGTCGCCGATGTTTTTTTTTGGCTCCAATTTTTTATATCCTGTTTTTAACCCATAATTATTATTTGCGATCCCTGGAAATAACCAATAACTAAAAACGGGTTTGATAACCTTGATGCAAATGTATAGTTTTTTTTTTATATTATTAACATGACTTTACTCTGTTAACTCTTGATTGTAAAGAGCTTCATAAACTATAATTAAAATTTTATTTTGAATTCATTATTAATCTACAGTTGTTCATTATTATTCTATAGTCGGGTGTGTCCGACTGAGCAGTTAGGTCCCTACTGGCGGTTAATAGCGACATTTAAAAATATTTATATTTATAAAACTCTACTTCCTGACTAATTACAATAAATCTCAAAAATTTTATAATATATGTACTTTGTTTTTTTTTTTTGGCTTCAATTTGTTAAAGCTTTTAAATATTAGTTGCGTTAATCAGGAATAATATAAATATACATAAATATTTTCAATGTTTATTTGTTTTGCAAATTGGTGAGTTTATGTTCGGCGCTGCCAGCTAATTTTTAACATTTATTCACCACCATTCGAACATTTGCAATTCTTGCGAACATCTGGCAACCCTGTGTCAAACGTTTTCCGCTAAAAGTAAAAAACAGTAAAACAGACGCCTGACGCGATTTATTTTCTTTGTTTGCCTAACAAAATGTCGAGTTTCAGCGATAATAATATGAAAGATATGTTGCAAAACAACGATAAGGAGTCGCTATTGGCCTTTGCCAAGGAAAGTTTTCAAAATATGGTAATATGCACGAAAATTACTCACACACACACATATATATATATATAAGTATATAAATACATATATTAGCGTTGGCAAATCAGCTTTTTCCCCGCCAGACCAGGATGTTTATGTTGAGCATTTGCGGGAAGCGGGAATTGTAGCTGTATTAAAAACTATTTAAGCTTTTTGTCAGCTTTTTTTTTTTAATTTTATAAAATTTGTAGTTTTGTCATTATTTTGAGCGATGTAATTTGAAGCAAATAATTAACAATAATTTAGCTGTTTTCTGGCTTTTTTTTATATTCATGTAAATTTTTGGTAAACGCTATTTTCTAGGACTCGGAAAACAGGAAAATGCGCCATGCTGTCGATGAAACTCTCAGTATGGCTGCAAAGCTGATGCAGGAGAAGTCGGAGATACTGAACAATCTGATAATTCCAATCGATCGCCAGATGGACAAAGTGAAGGCTATTGATAGCGCTAATCGGGAAATGTCGAGCAAGTTCGAGCAACTGAACAATTCGGAGAACGAAGGCTTGCGGGGCTATGCCGAGCTCTGTGACAAGACCATCGAGGCTAAAATGGCAATTTCGGAGTCGCAGGAATACGATGAGCTCACCGATATGGTAAGATCATGCAAATAATCGAAATATATTTCTAACGATATTTATTGCGATCGCTGCAGAACTTCTGCGATTTGAAATCGCATCTGGAGAAAACGCTCGACGAATTGCAGCAAATTCGAAATAATAATGTTGCAAAACTGGCAGAAGCAAAGCGGCGAGAAAATGCCTATAAAGAGGAATACGAATCGTTGTTCCAGAGCGCTCAATTGTTGGCCAAATTTAACGCCGAAGCGAAGTGAGTATTATATATAAAATACTTGATAAATATATAATATATAAATACTTACTTTGTTGCCATTCCAGCGAAATTATCGAGGATATGCCCAAATTCGCCTAAAATCAGTTTCATTAAATAAACAACTAAATTTTAACGCCTGGCAGTTGCTGTTTCAATATTTTATTTTTCCTTTGTAACTGAAATTTGGACTTATAAAGCAACGCCTATTACAATTATAATTATATTTACTATTAAATTGGTCAATACATGTAATAAATACATTTATCATTATTAATGTTATATAATCCTAATTTGTAAAAAATCATACATTTATTTTAATGCAAACAGCGGGATTTTAAATTTCAAATTTAGCGGCAACACCAGTTACAATCGTGCTAATTTTTATCGATCAAAAAGCATATCGAAAATAGCAGACTTCAGAGCTATCGAGCGCCAATAGCGTTTTTAATTGGCATACAATTGTAATTAAATAGTGTATTTACACAGCTGCAAAAAAAATTAGTAAATGAATGTGCAAGAATTTTACAATTTGTTGTGCATTCTTTATTTACTAAATTAAAAGTACTGAAAATCAAGTATGCTGGCAATAGTATTTATATATAGTATTTTGCTATCGAAAATACTAGACTTGTGAGCTATCGAGCGGCAACAGCTGTTGTCTGGCAAAATTAAAATTACTGAAAATCAAATATGCTGGCAATAGTATTTATATATAGTATTTTGCTATCGCAAATACTAGACTTGTGAGCTATCGAGCGGCAACAGCTGTTGCCTTGGCAGTGGCAACGCCGGCGCCCATTCGCTATCGATAATCGACAACGTTGTTTTAGCAACAGCTGTTTGGCATTTGGTTTCTTAGCTTTAATTGTGAAATTGATAAAAATTGAAAATTTGTAAATTAATTAAACGTTAGCATGGACGAGACATCAAGGCAGATACTAGACGATTGCTTCTTGCGCACGCCCAACGATGCGCGCACCACGTGAGTGAATGCTGAAACAAAAACCACAAATTCTAATTTGTTTACATGCGGTTTTTTTAACGCTACCTTTGTTTTTTAGCAACGTGCAAGCGCCAGCAAAGTCGACGCAGGACAATAAAAACCGGAAGACGGAGCTGCACGTGCTGCGCCTGAGCGAGCAGTCGCAGCAGATGACCATGGACACGCTGAGGGCGATTCATGGCGTGGATTTCAAACTGAACGATATAAGCAAGTACAAGGATCGAGGACGCGGGGGGCAGGGCATCCGGCACGCCTACTGGGAGGATCGTGGCACGCTGCAGGTGCAGAGCGTGCAGGGCGTGGCCAGCAGCAAGCAGGGGAAGAACGGGGATTCCGATGCGGATGAGCAGCGTTTGCGACGTTACGCGCTGCTGAAGCTGCAGAATTACGGATTCCATGCGTCGCACTGCCTGGAGGCCTACGAGCACTGCCAGCACGATACGGCGCAGGCGCTGCTGCTGCTCTATCGCTGCTACATGCGCATTCCATTGGAGGCGCCACCAGCTGTGGCATGCTGCACGGAGGCGGAGCTGCTGGACATGCGGCAGGATGAGAAGGAGGCGCTGCAATCGATTTATGATACAGCCTACGAGGAGCGCGAACGCAACGCCGTCTGGAATCTGAAGTTCAAGATCGAGCATCTGCTGGCGCACAGTCCGTCGGAGGTGCGCAAGGCGCGCGAGGCAGCGGCGGCCTTGCAACAAGCAACGTTGCAACAAGCCAAGAAGGCGCCGCAACGTTGTCGCAACTTTCAGCGCGACGGCAGCTGCAAATATGGTGCCAAGTGCCGCTTTGCGCACGTGCCACATGTGGAGGCAACGGAGGCAAAGTCCAAGCAGCTGCTGGACGAGAACGACAATGAGCTGTGGTTCCATGTGGAGGTGCGCTTCCCCCCCGGCAGCCGCTACCCCTACGAGGCGCCCTACATCTATCTGAAGACCACCTGCCACGATATGCCGCACGAGCTGCGGCTGCGCTATGCGCGTCATCTGTACGCGGAGGCGTCTCGCATCTGCAGCGAGGGCATGCCCTGCGTCTACAGCATCTGCGAGCTGCTGCAGACGGAGGAGCAGCTGGCCGGGCGCCTGGACACCGCGCGCTTTCCCAGCGCGCAGCGATCGCTGTTCTACGTGGACCCCGGCCTGGATGCGCAGGCCAATCTTCAAGCGGCGGCTGCTGCGCTGCCCACGCACTACGCACGCGGGCAGACGGCGCGGGGTGGCGGCGGCGTCGGGGAGCAGGGGGCACGCAATCTGCAGCGTGAGAATCGCCGGCTGCTGCAACAGTTCAATCAGCGGCGTCAGGAGGCGCGTTATCACAAGGTCATCGAGGGGCGTCAACAGCTGCCGGCCTGGCTGGAAATGGAGCGCATACTGCAGCTGATCGGAGGCGCCCCCGTCGTGGTCATCTCCGGGGAGACGGGCTGCGGCAAGAGCACACAGGTGCCGCAGTTCATACTCGACAATTGGTTCTTCCAGGCGCAGCAGTTGCCACCCGAATCGGAGCTGCCCCATCTGCAGATCATCTGCACCCAGCCGCGTCGCATCTCGGCCATTGGCGTTGCGGAGCGTGTGGCGGGCGAGCGTCTGGACAGGATTGGCCAGCTGGTCGGCTATCAGATACGGCTGGAGAACAAGGTATCCTCATCGACGCGTCTCAGTTTCTGCACCACGGGGATACTGTTGCGTCGCCTTGCCTCCGATCCGCTGCTGTGCAACGTCAGCCATGTGATCGTGGACGAGGTGCACGAACGCTCGGAGGAATCGGATTTCCTGCTGCTCATACTCAAGCAGCTGCTGCGCGAACGCAGCGATCTCAAGGTCATTCTCATGTCCGCCACGCTCAATGCCACGCTCTTCTCCGACTACTTTGGCGGCGCACCCGTTCTGGACATTCCCGGACGCACGTTTCCGGTGCAGCAGCTCTTCCTGGAGGACATCCTGGAGGCCAGCGACTTTGTCATGGAGTGCGACACCAAATACTGCCGCAAGCTCAAGAAGAAGGAGCAGGACGAGCTGGAGCGGGAGCTGGAGCACGCGGATGTCCAGGCCACCGGACCGCCCCCCGGCCAGAAGATCAAGGACGAGAAGCTGACGCTAGCCGAGACCTACCTGCGCTACGCGGGTAAATAATCTCCCTGCAATATACTATATATATTCATGTGAATTGGGGGATATCAATATCAATAGCAATATCCCACGCCCACAACTCGGGCCACAACCCGACTATCCTAGTCTTCGTAGACATCATAGCGCTCAAAATCATCGTAACTTCATCCTCATTACACATAGTATTACATACACTATACTCATTGAAAATAGGTCAATAGCATTGCTTGATCAGGAGTACATTTAGCCTAGCTAGAGCAGCCATTTTTAGTATGTAGCTAGCTTCTTCTTCTTACTTAAAGTATAGGGTATACAGTAATAATTCCCTCTTAAATCTACATTTTTTGACCAAATCCTATGATTTCATCCTGCAAACGTACGACTTCTTCGTGCAACTTGGTATTGAGGTCACGCATCGCCTTGTTTTCCATTTCCAGATCTTTGACGGCCTCCCCTTCAATAGAATCATCCGTGATATTTTCAACGGACGACCTCTTGAGAATTTCCTGCACATATTCTTTGTTTATTTCATCGACGCCGTCACCAATTGGCATTTCGAATGTGCATCGCAATTTTTTGTCCATTACTTGATTCGGCTCGACTTGCTTCCAAACCGTATTCAAGTCAGTGCCGTCCTCATAGTCCGATACCAGAACGCTTTGAACCATGAACTTGTGTTTGGTATCATCCATGAGTTCGTACTTGAAGGGATGCAGTAAAATTTCCACATACGACTTTCCCAATTGATCTATCTATCTTGCCAATATTTGGACGAACCGAATAGCGTTTTGGAGTGGTAGTCTTGTTCTGAAAGACTATGGTTGAGTCGCCATTGTTAGTTAAGATAATATATAGTTAGGATAATATAATCAGCGGTCGATTAAATCGACCCACGAAGCGTAATTCGCTATCTGGCTCAATAGATAAAGGGTAATCCAATGGTAAGGAGTCCATGGCTTACAATTATTTATAAATATTTTATTTTTATTTTTTTTTTGCTCAATTTGTTCTTTGAATTTATCGGCAGAATAGAACTTCCGTAACCGTTTCAATATACTTTTGACTAAAGGCTGGTAAAAAAAAAAAAAAACACTTTAGAAAAACATAAAAAAAATGTAAGAAACTCAGACACAAATATTACTGTGAAAAGCTAAAAACAATTCCTTAGAGCATCAGTTCTTCCAATAAAAATCAAAAATATTTTTTTTCTCGAAAATTGCATATTATTTTTTAAATGCTTAAAATTTTTGCAAAAATTTCCAAAATTCCCTTTTTTTATTTATAACTGAAATTTCACTTACGAACTCAATTGATTGAAAAAAATCCACACCGCTTGAAAATTGGTTGAGTTTTGGTAAAGTTATGCGCGTTCAAAGTTCAATAAAAATGGCTTTTTCGCTTAAAGAGGTATAATACCCCCATGTTACCAATCTACATTTTTTGACCAAATGCTGTCAAAATTTTTCAAAAATTTCAAAATTTCGTTCTTTGATTTATAACTGAAATTTCACTTTCGCCCTCAAATGATTAAGAAAAATTCACGCCGCTTGAAAATCGGTTGAGTTTTAATAAAGTTATGCGCATTCAAAGTTCAACAAAAATGGCATAATTCGTTTAGGGAGAGATAATCCCTCCATGACTCCCATTTTGTCCCTAATATGTACATTTCTCGACCAAATGCTGTCATGTTTTATGTTATGTTCTTAAGTTATGAATTATATACTCTAATGGCAAACGCGTAGCGCGAGCTGTGAATCGGTACGTGTTAGACTTTACTACTAATTATTTGATTTGCTTGACTATATATAGACTACAGCCGACGCAGCTGCAAGAGCATCTACCTCATGGAGCCGATGCTGATCAATCCGGAGCTGATCGAGGCGGTGCTGAGGCATATCGTTGAGGGGGAGCACGATTGGCCGCGGGAGGGCAGCATTCTGATCTTCCTGCCGGGCTTCCAGGAGATACAGACGGTGCACGATGCACTACTCGAGAGTCCGCTGTTCAGCGCCCGTGCCGGGAAGTTTGTGCTGGTACCGCTGCACTCGTCGCTTTCTAGCGAGGATCAGGCGATGGTCTTCAAGCGTCCGCCGGCGGGCAAGCGGAAGATCGTGCTGAGCACGAACATTGCGGAGACGTCGGTGACGATCGACGATTGTGTGTTCGTCATCGATTGCGGCCTGATGAAGGAGAAATGCTTCGACTCCAATCGCAACATGGAATCGCTGGACCTTGTCTGGGTCTCCCGGGCCAATGCCAAACAGCGCAAGGGTCGCGCCGGACGCGTCATGCCCGGCGTCTGTATACATCTCTATACGAGCTACCGCTACCATCATCATATACTCGCCCAGCCGGTACCCGAAATTCAGCGGGTGCCCCTCGAGCAGATCGTGTTGCGCATCAAGACCCTGCAAACGTTTGCCAGCCGGGAGACCCTACAGGTGCTGCTCGAAACCCTCGAGGCCCCTACCGAGGACAGCGTGCTCGGTGCTCTCAGTAGGCTGCGCGATGTGGGCGCCCTGGATGCCGACGATCAGTTGACGCCCCTCGGACATCATCTGGCCGCTCTGCCCGTCGACGTGCGTATCGGCAAGCTGATGCTCTATGGCGCGATCTTCCAGTGCCTCGACAGCGTGCTGACCATCGCCGCCTGCCTCAGCAACAAATCGCCCTTCGTCAGTCCGCTGAACAAGCGCCAGGAGGCGGACAAGGCCAAGCGACAGTTCGCCATCGGGAACAGCGATCACCTCACAGTGCTCAACGCCTACAGGGTGAGTAGCAGGCTAATTCATAGACCAAACGCAGCTTATGGGCAGAGCACGCACCAATACATTCAAATAAAATGAATCATAAAAATTTAGTTAATATTTTTAATGAGATGACCAAACAAGCCAATTTGGAAAGAGCATAAATCCTTGCATTTTAATCAAGAAATATCAACTTAAAATCCATATTTATATTAATTTTAGTTAAGTCTGATCGAAGTGAAAAAACAAAATGGATTTCTGTCAATGCATGTTTTTCGATCACCCCACAACAAAGCGCATGAGATTTCAAGAATTCGAGCTCGAGAGCAGAGACGATGTGTCGCGACATAGGCAGCAATGAGAAAAAATACACGCAATTGTTCCTGTAATTTGCTTTGCATACGAGAAAGAGCGCTTACATGCACGAGCTGCTGATCCCTAACCCAGAAGAAAGATCAATTGCAAATTGCGATTTTTTTTTAATTTAACCTACAATCGGTTCAAAATAGCAAGTTTATTCATTGATGAATATGATGAATAGTTCCAAATTTAGCACATATTTAGTGTTCGGAATTAATTTAAGAACAATTATTTATATATTTTTAATCGAATCTCTTTATAGAAATGGCTGGATGTGTCCAAGCGTGGCCATTATGCCGCCAGTCGGAACTATGCCATGGAGCACTTTCTCTCGCTCAACACCCTCGAGATGATTGCGGATCTGAAGTATCAGTACCTGGAGCTACTCGTCTCCATTGGCTTTGTGCCTGTCGATGTTCCCAAGAGACGCAAGAATGCCAGCGACAACATTCTCGAGCTAACAGGTGAGAGAATACCTTTCGATTAGCGCATAGATCTCAATGCCATTAATCGATTATTGTGTGATATGAATAATCGCAATTTACGAAAGAAAAGCAAAAAGAATCGATTAAACCGTTTATCGAATAGTAATCGCAATTAATCAAGGAAAGCTAAAATTATCGATCACAGATTGTTGTCTTACATTAATCTAAAAAATTCAATGTTTTTGACAAATTAATCTTTATTAATTAAAGTGAGCGATAGTTATCCACCGATTTACACGATATATATCATTATAAAAGTAGATGGTCAAAACTATTGATAGCACCATAAATTAGAATGGAAGCAGCAGATCAGTCGAACGTAACCGTGCTGTGTGAAATACACTTTGAGGCCGATTCTATATCTATTCTATATCTTTAATTTTGCAGGCCACGAGCAGAACACGAACGGCGGGAACAATCGGCTGCTGACCTCGTTGCTCTGCGCCGCCCTCTATCCGAACATCGTGAAGATCATGACGCCGGAACGTGTCTATATACAGACGGCGGGGGGCGCGGTGCCCCGTGAACCGAACCATCTGGATCTGCGGTTCAAGACGCGCACCGATGGCTATGTGCGAATCCATCCGTCATCGATGAATTCCCAGGTTGCGGTTTTCCAGGCACCGTTCCTCGTGTACCAGGAGAAGGTGCGAACCAGCTCGATTTACATACGGGATTGCTCCATGTTGCCGCTGATCGCTTTGGTGCTGTTCGCTGGCTCGGACTTCAAGGTCGAACTGCACGATGGCGATTTTCTGTTCCTCCTGGAGAGCGGTTGGATCATCCTGAAGGCCCACAATTTGGAAACCGCCGAAATGGTGCAGTGTTTGCGCAAGGAGTTGATCCAGCTGCTGGAGGAGAAGATACGCGATCCGTGCCTCAATCTGTTGCACCATCAAAACGGCTGCAAGATCATCTCCAACATCACCTATCTGATCGGCAACAATAGCTGAAATTTAATTGCCTCACTTTCTGCTTTAGACCCAATTCAAGTTGTAGCCTAATTTGTAGCTGGAGAGAAATACATGCGATTATTTTGCTTATCTATCGTACATTTTGTTGCATACTTTTAGGCGACATTAATTATGCCGGGTACAACAAGTTTGTAATTAATTTATTTCCTATCAGAGATAACTATAATTAGGCCCGTCAGAAATATCGATTTATATCGATAGTAACGCTATTTGCGATTTTTTGTTTAATTTTCGATTTAATATAATTTTAAAATATATATCACACAAAAACGAGATTGTCATCAATTTTAAAATATCAAATAATTCTGGGTTGAAATTTATACTTTGAAATCGTCAGCAGATGGATTGTTATTTTATATTTGTAAGGAATTTCAGAATATGTTTTATTTTTATTTATTTTATATTTTTGTAAATATACAAAAAATAATACATAAATATAAATAATTAAATATAAATATTAAATACTCTGTACCTCATTTCTGTTAGGCTTAGTTGGGTAAAATAATTTGTTTAAGGTGTATTTGTAGTATAGAAATCAGTTGATTTTTTTAGTTTATATGAAGCACATGAGCTTCATATATTTATATTGATTGGCGCCCAACGTGGGGCGTAAAGGACGAGAAGGTCTTTAGCTACAAAAGCCACAATTGGATTATACCCATCCAGTTTATTATGCCAGTTGGCTTCGTAGAATCGGTAGAACTAATGGACAAACTCCCAGATCAATTACAGGATGCTACCCCAGAACACATACTATTTTCGATCCTGCCTAAGGGACAACTTAATGAAGTATTCATCCAATCTAAGAAATCAGTGCAAAAAGACGGCCTTTGTACTTCTCCATACTGGAATCAACCAGTAAACCACATTATAGAAGTTTATATAATGTAAATAAGTATATAGCAATAAAATATTGTACAAAACGCACAGGAATGCTTCTTCTTACTTGTTCTGTCTGTGCCTGCAATATTGTTTCTTCAATAACGTTTGTGTTTATTTAACGATTTTGATGCGCTTTTCAGCATAGATAATTGTTGGTGAGTATATCAAAAATATCGTAAGCGCCATTTTTTAGATTTTCGTTTTTCGTTTTCCTATCGAATGTATCGTAAGCGCCAAATTTGTTGCGCCGTTCGAACGCGTTTGCGCAAAAAAAAACCTGTAAGCTTTTAAGTGTAAATCGGTCTATATCGATAAAGGCGAGAAGAGGGAGTGGCATCTAACATTTAACATAAACTTAATCTGCTTAAGGTATACATCAATTTACTGATGATATAGTTTCCGATCTCTCAGCGTTCATACGACTGATCGACTCAACTCATCCCCCTGATCAAGAATATATATATTTACTTTTGTCAGTTACATGCATTCGCACAAAGTTAATTCTGTTTTAGATATTAAAATTCACAAAAATATTTGTACTTATTTTAAATAGTTCTAAAGAAATTTAAGTATATGAATTTATTTATTTGCATTTAATTTGTCATTATTTGCAGATTGACGCCCGCTGATATTGAAACTTGTCAACTTTTAGGCGCAGTTTGGAGACATTAAGATCTATATGAATTTGATATATCAAATAAACATCTATATATTTACGATATATTTGCTGTCTGCTGGTAATTCATCAAATGCATGTAAACAGACACAGTTGATATATACTAGAAATAGGGAAAAATATGAAACATTTGCCGCTATGGAAAAATTTATAAATAAACAGCAACTCGATCAATCTATAAATCAGGTTGAAAACTGACAAATTCTGCACGAAATCGCAGCCCCATCAATTACAATTCATTTGAATTTATTTAAATACACTTGATGCGTGCAATATCTGGGAAATTTCTTTTTGAATGTGAAACGGTCGATAACAGCGCCGATACATCAAAGTATCAAATGCCAGCTAATACGAGCCTAATTAATTAAAATTAACATCGATAAGAGCGTCGCAAATATTTGCGTCTATAGCATATGAATCACAATCAGAATCACAATCGCAATCGCAATCGGAATCGCAATCGGAATCGGAATCGGATGTGGATTATGTATAATTTGTCTACTTAACACAAAGCTTTATTTCCTCTCTCAAACAGAGAGAGGAGAGATATATTTAGAGAGAGAGAGAGAGAGAGAGTCTCTTGCTCTCTCTGTTTATCTATGTACTTTGTCTCGTTTGCTCTCTATGAATTTTCGCACTTCTTTGTTGGCCCCCATTGCATCTTTTAGCACCTTGTTCAGTTATTTGCACGCTCTGATTTTGGCTTATCGGTTTCGGTTCTTTGATACCCTAACCCAAGCTAATCTACAAAGAGCTACACGATTTTGGCCGATTCTTTGCCACAGCTAAAAATCGATTGCCATAAAAATTGGTGCGATTTTATGTTATTTTATTGTAAACCTAATTTTTATTATAAAGACCAATATTTCCTAAATTGTTAACTTTAATACATACTTAATATTCATGTAGTTTATTTTATTTTTATTCATTCTTTATTAACTGTGCTTCTATATCCTGTCCTAGAATAAATTTATTTTTACTGCGTAAATTCTGTAATTTAAAATCTATTTAAAATTACTTTTTATTATAAATATTTTTATTTATTAAGTTTACTTTGTTCCTTTAATATCGTATCCGATTTTTCTAATTTTTCATTTTTATTTTATTCTCACTTCTTTTAAAAATATCTCTACAGCTTAAATATTTTGTTATTATTATTATCAAAAATTATCTAATATTTATTTAAATCCTCACTGAATGCTTTGTCTTAATATAAAATATGATATTATATTGCTAAAGTTTAAACTAATTCTAGATGCTTTAAAAATATATATGTTATACCACAAATATCCTTTAATTTTATTTATGTTAATTCATTTATTTTAATACATTATTTTATAAATTTGGTTTGATATTATTTTTAAAAGTATATTCATTTGTTTAACATCTTTTTTTTAACATCTACAAATTTTTTCTATTTAAATTGTCTGCGTATTTTGTGGGTATAAAAGAGAACATTAAATAGCTGAAAATTAATATATGTAATTCTGGATGCTATAAAGAATAATATATTATACCATAAATATCCTTTAATTTTCATGAATTTATTTATTTATTTTTTTTTTATTTATTATTCATTATTATTTTAATTTCTTTTTTTTCAAAATCAACACATTTTTAATTTAAATTGTTGGGGTATTTTTGTAGGGTATATTGTGGGCATTGTTCATGCTATAATTCCCACTGTCATGGTCCACATTTTGCTCCACTTTGTGTTGTTGCTACTGTTTTTTTACTTTTTATTTTTTTTCTGCCACTTAAAGCGTGAGTTTTGTCTGTGAGCATTAAGCTGACGCTGGCGTCGCAGTCGGCAGCGACGCCGCACGGGATCTCTTATCCAGTCAGAGCGAGAGCGAATGTGCGTCTCTCTCTCTCTCCCTCTCTCTCTCTTGAGTGTTTGTTATCAACACTATCTTCAGTGTTACAGATGCCCATGCGTGTGTGTAAGCACCTGCGTGCATGTGTTGTGTGTGCTCTCTCGCTCACTAACATCTTCTGTGATTGTGTGTGTGTGTGTGTGACAGGAACGCACACTGACGCAACGGAATAGACAACAGCTAGAAACGTCAATAAAGCGTAAAGCGCAAAGCAATGCGATAATTCCAGTGGCAAATCAGCAGTGTCATCGATCGCATTAATCGAATTGCAACTGCGATTGCTGAGAGCGCGCGCTCTCTCGGAGCGCCAAACGAGAGAGGCGCATCCTTGCCAGCACTGTTGACAAAGCGGCTTTTTTCCCGCCAGATCGGTCTGTTGAAAGAGCATTTGCCAAAATAATTATAAAACTGCGAAAAGCGGGAATTTTGTTTTTTTTTTAAATTATTGTCAGCTTTTTTTAATTAAAAAAAAAAAACAAACTATAGAAACAATTATAGGCCGGTTGTCATAATTTTGATTGCAAAAAAAAAATGTGTTTAAACTAAAAATTTAGAATTAATTTGAAAAAAAAATGGGAACAATTTAGTAAAAATTATTATAGATCAAATAAATAATAATATAAATGTATATTATGTTATTTTATTTTAAAGTTAAAAAAAAAGTAATTTTTATTGAATTTAAAATTAAGAATAAATTTAAAGTTGTGCGTCTGCTGTGTCGTAAAGCAATAAATCCGCAGACAAAAAAGTTTATATTTGCGCTCAGTTTGCGATCGTCGTTTTTGTTGTTGTGGGTGTGTTTGGGTTTGGGTTTTGGGTTCGCCGACGTCGGGAGGCCCATGCCGGGTTATATGGCTATATGGCTGTAGTAGTAGTTGTAGTCCGAACTGAGACCCGTCGCTGGGTAAATACGGTGACAAATTTGCTGCCATGCCCGCGAAAATGCCAGAAACAACAACAATAACAGTATCCAAAGAGCCTAAGAACAATATAAAACCGAAATCAATGCACAGTGCACAGTGGTTAAAAGTGTTCGGTTTATTTAACGATGATAAAAAAATAATATCAGAAATATAATTGATAAATAAATATAATAACATATAAATACTACATCATAAATATAAAATGAAAATGTATAAATGTTTAGTATATAAATAACCCTGTTTTTACCCATCTTTTGGGTACAGAATATGCAAAATTTATACAGAATAATGCCAAATGGTAAAAATAAATGAATTATACATAAATGTTATGTATAGAAATATTTATACATACAATAAAATAAAAATGTTTGCTAAATATTAATACAACAATTTTATATATTAAAACAATCTAATGTAATAATATACAATAAATATAGGTTAAAAATACATAAGTGTTTAGTATATACAAATAATTTTTATAATTAATAATAATAGAAAAATACCCATTTTTAGTTGATTAAAAAAAGTAATAACAAAAATAAATGCAGGTTAATAAAAATAATCCAGTATTAATTAAATGTTATGTATAAATACCATATAACAAAATTACTTAAGAATAAATAAATATTATGTATGCAAATCAATACATCATGAAAAGCAAAAAATTTGTTATCTAAAAAATTGACTTGTCACAAAAAAAAAATTTATAAAAGCCAAATATTATTATTCGAAACCAGGCATTAAATAAAAGTTTAATACAATTAAAAAAAATTAAATAATAGTTGTGTCAGCCGCATTGCCCCACTGTGCGATCGCGGCGCCGTCGTCGTCGCCGTTGCCGTTCATTGGTAGCAAATCGTAAGTATTAAACGCTTGTACTAACGAGCGCAGGGGCGGCGGGGGGGGGGGGCGAAGGGAGGAGGAACCGCCAACAAAAGAAAGAAACAAAAAATGCTCGCAATTTTTCGTAGTTATCTTTTGTCAATTTGTATTTGTGTTGTTGTTGCTGTTGTTGTTTTATCGACGGTTTTCTTTTGATTTCAATTCGGTAGCAGTTAGTAGTAGGCACTAATAGGCTAAAGTGTGGGGGGTTGGATCCGCGGGGGGTGTGGGGGGGGGGGGGGTGGCGCAGGTTATTGGCAGCTTTTGACACAATCAACTCACTCAAGCTGAGCACGCCGACGCCGCCGTCGACGCCGCAGTCGACGTCGCAGTTACAGTGCGACCTCGAAGAAGAGACAACAACAGTGGGCAGCCCAAGGAAGAAGCAGCGCGAGCAAGTGTGCACCAGAGATGGCAATTTAGCAATAAAATGTCTTTAAATAATATTAAAAAAATAAATTCAACAATTAAATATTAAACTTTAAATCAATTTATAATATTCAAAATATATACATACATACATACATATTTTTAAATATATTAAAAAAAAAAAGCAAGAATAAAATGAAATTTTAGCTTTAAATCAATATAAAATATTTAAAATAAATACATGTATAGTTTTGAATATATTTATGATAAGCATATATATTAACAAATCTTTCTGTTTTTAAAAAACATTAGTTGGAATAATTGTGAAACTGTGGAATGCGGAAATTTTAGCTATGTTCAAGATTCCGCTAGCCCTTTTTTTTAGGTTTTGCAAAATTTATGCTCACATACATAAGTAACAAATACAGTAGAATCCGGTTATAACGACGCCGCTTATAGCGTCCGACCGGTTATTGCGACGAAAACTCGATGGTTTGGTTGGTCCCCATACAAACTTATATGAAACGGCCTCCGCTTATAACGACTCCGCTTTTAGCGACAAACCGCTTATAACGACGAGATTTTTCAATTTCAATGCAATTTTTCATTTCAATTCAACCGGATATTGCGACGTGCCGAACAAAAAAAAAAAACTTTAAAGAGGAAAATTTGATTTCTTTAACAATGCTAAAAGAAGCAAACAAAATCATGGATTTTGTGTTTTTTCAATACGAAAAAGAAACAAAATCATGGATTTTGTCTTCCGGATATAACGACGTCGGTCCCTTGAAAGTCGCTATAACCGGATTCTACTGTATTAAATTTTTTGTTTTGATTAAAAAATTAATTTGTTTTATTTTAAAACCTATTACGAACATGGCATCCATAATATAAAAAAAAATTTTTTTTTTGCTCCTTTCGGATAGTGCGTCTGCCGGATATAACGACGTAAAATCGTCGGTCCCTTGAATGTCGCTATAACCGGATTCTACTGTATGTGTCTGTTGTCATTATTTTGATCGATATTTGCGCACAATATCATCTCTAGCGTGAAGATGTATAAGGTTGCTATATCTTTTGCTGGCATTCAATTAAATTTTGATAAGTAAAAATAGTAAAAATTTTTTTTTAAAAGTACTATAAATCTTAAAAATTATTTAGCTGTTTTCTGTTTTTTTTTATTTATTTTTTTTAGCTTTATTTGTGTGCCTTTAAAGCCAAAAGCAGCTTTTTATGCTCGCAAAAAGCTGGCAGTGCGGAAACTAGCTAAATGGGCAACGCTGATTGGGGGTGCAGACATTGAAAGACAGAGAGAGAGATGGTGTATGAGAAGGAAGGAGGGGAAGAGAGAGTTTAAGTCGCGTTGCCAGCTCAAAGTGAAAAATCTCGCACATTTTGCATATGCACACAGAGCGTGCGCGCGTGTGTGTGTGAGAGAGAGCGTGTGCGTGTGAGAGCGTGCGTGTGCGTGTGTGTGTGTGTGTTGGTAAGGAGCTGATTTTGTTGGCAGTCGCGTCGCAGTCATATGATGGACCTGGCGCGCAGCGGTTGCAGCGTATAACCGTTAACCGTTAGCAGTTAACCGTTAGCCGTTGAAACAAACATCGATCGGTGCAGCAGCAGCGCAGCTGCCGAGCGCGCGCAGTCGCCGCTGGCAGAGACGTCAGCTTCAAGCAGCAATTCAATTTAAATCACACACACACCTACACACACCACTACACCTACACTCACACACACACACACAGCGACATCGGCAGCAGCAGACAAAAGTGTCAACGCGCTGCCTGCAGCGCTTCAATTTCAATTCAATGTGCGCCGCGTAACGGTAAACGTCCTGCTCGTCGCGTCCGACCGAACGGTTCTATTCAATATCGCCTCTCGCCTTTCGAATTCGAGTTCGAGTTCGAATTCGCCTCGTTTTCTTTCCGTCTTTCCGTCTTTTCGAATTCGCGAAACGCGTGCACTGTGAAAAGCAAATAAATAATACAAAATCAACACAAAAAACAAATTCAACATTTTGTCGTGATTTTTTTCAGTTTTGTTAATTTCTTAAATGTGGGTATTTTGCAAAAATATTTTGAAATATTTTACAAAAATTTACAAACAATAAAAAGCTTATTTTATTAAAAAAAAAAACAAATTAAAATAATTATTGTGAAAATGCTTGTTTTGCAAATTGTTCGCCTTTCAGTTCAACCGAGAATATTGAATTTAAAAAATTTATTTTTATATATTTAAATATTACATTTTTTCATAGACAATATCTTTTACAAAGTTCAGTTGCAATATCAATACACAGGGCGCATTGCACTAAGTCTTATCACCTCTAAGTACTATATGCAGATGAACTTATTACCTGCGCTTCAGCTTATCAATATTAAAATAATTTAAAAAAATTAACATACATATATTGCATTTAAATCTCGAAATCGGCAGAAATTTATTAAATTCTTTTAAATATTGGTTATATACCTATAAATCTATAATTTGTTTTAATCTATAAATTGTTTGAAAACATGTAAATTCTAATTTTAAATTAATAAATATCATATATTTCCCAGAGTTCTATATATTTGGTTCACTTCAGAGAGCAATTGAAATTCTTCAATATTTTATTCTATAGTTTTAAACTTCAAAATGGACAGTACTCAAAGGAATTTAAACTTTGCACCGTTATTTACTTTTAATACATTTTTAGACCCTTTACTTTAAAAAAGTAAAAAGGGTCTATTAGTTTAGTGCAAAGAGGAAATGTGTGTAACACCCAGAAGAAGGCGTGGCACACCCCATAAAGTATATATATTCTTGATCAGGACGACAAGACGAGTCGATATAGCCATGTCCGTCTGTCCGTCTGTCCGTCTGTCCGTCTGTCCGTCTGTCTGTCCGTCCGTATGAACACCTAGATTTCAGCAACTATAAGAGCTAGAGACACCATATTCGGGATTTAGATTCTCCTATTTCGCGAGCAGCACGAGTTTGTTTTAGATTTTGGATACCTCCCCCCTTCCCCCGCAAACCGCAAAAAGCTACTGCAGCCACAGCTTTAAAGTTATTGACTTGTAATTTGGTACGTAACTAGCTTATGACATTCTCTATTGGCCCTGTGAGTTTCGTTTCGATCGGATAAGAAACAGCGAAAATATGGAACGGACAATTTGCCGCACTAGGCAGAGGGGGGGTGGTGTGCCTTGCATACGCGGGTAGCGTAGTGTGTGAGCCTCTGATTGTGTTTGTATGTACATATTTAAATATTTTTTTAAATAAATCATATCTTTCGGATATTTACTATATATATTTATTTAAAATACAAATGGAAAAATATTTTTGAAATTGTTTTGATTTCAGCGGTTTTTCTAGTTTCAACTTAGACACTGGCAGAAAAAAACGCTTCGCTAGTGTAGATTCAATATTTATATTCACAGAAGTATTTTACACTGCATTACAAAATCAAATATTATAAAATCGCATCTATAATAATATTTCATGGGCATTTCAACAAGTTTCATAGACAGAAAATATCAATTTATTAATTTATTCGTACGTTAAATTTATGACTGGAAACAGCCATGTGCAAACTTTTTAATTTCCATATATACGTTTAATCCAGTTTTACAGTAGACTCAAAATAGAATATATTTAAAATATATTCCATAAGAAAGGTTCAGTACATCGAATATAGAATTGATTTTTATTTTAAAATTTAAAGTATTTCATTAAATTACCTCCAAACTAAACATAATATGATTTTCAAAAATAATTTCAATTTTAAAATTGAAATATTTTAAAAATTAGCAAATATTTGGAACAAATTAATTAAAAACCTTTCGTTAAAATTAATTTTAAACATAATTATTAATATAAATTTAATTTTTGAATTAAACTAAAATTTGCAAGTAATAAAATGATATATTTTAAGTTTAAAAAAAAATAGTTTAATCTCATTGAAGTTTTTTCAACTGTTCATTTAGTAAATAGATTTTTAAGAATACAAAATATTTGGAGCAAATAAAAAGTATAATCAAAAAGTTTGGCATTTTAAAATTAATTCTAAATATCAGTTTATATAAAAATGTAATTTTCGAAACTATTTTTGATTCGATTCGATACGAATTTTTTTGTAGAAACTCTTTTGGGTTCTTGAACTGAGTTCTGATTTCGATTTGCGTAGTTTGTCGTTTGGGTTTACTATGATCTAAAATTAATGTACAGCACGTTTCCTGACGTGTTTTGATTTATTTCTATTGACTTTTTGAATGTTTACTTAGCATTTTCCCTGGCATTTTGCAACGGTCTTAACGATCTGGTTTAAAGGAAAATGCAACTGAGCTCCAGTATAGCACGTATATATCTATATGACTATATAGCTATATAGCATATTTGTATAGGTGTAATCAGACAAATGCAATAACTGTATAGAGAGCTCGACTCTTGTTCTCGATTCTCGGTTCTCGGTTCTCAGTTCTCTGTTTTCGGCTTGAATGCGCCTAATTAGCGAAAATTTGTTTACCGATTATTCGATTGTTGCTCTGGGCTACGATAACAAAACAAAATCTTGTTGCAAACTAAAAAGAAATACATGAAAATTACGTATTATTAGTTTGTATTTTTAGACCCTTTACTTTAAAAAAGTAAAAAGGGTCTATTAGTTTAGTGCAAAGAGGAAATGTGTGTAACACCCAGAAGGAGGCGTGGCAGACCCCATAAAGTATATATATTCTTGATCAGGACGACAAGACGAGTCGATATAGCCATGTCCGTCTGTCTGTCTGTCTGTCCGTCTGTCCGTCTGTCTGTCCGTCCGTATGAACACCTAGATCTCAGCAACTATAAGAGCTAGAGACACCATATTCGGGATTTAGATTCTCCTATTTCGCGAGCAGCACGAGTTTGTTTCAGATTTTGGATACCTCCCCCCCTTCCCCCGCAAACCGCAAAAAGCTACCGTAGCCACAGTTTTAAAGCTATTGATTTGTAATTTAATAAATAAGTAGCTTATGACATTCTCTATTGACCCTGTGAATTTCGTTTCGATCGGATAAGAAACAGCGAAAATATGGAACGGACAATTTGCCGCACTAGGCAGAGGGGGGGTGGTGTGCCATGAATTCGCGCGTAGCTTCGTGTGTGCGCCTGTGACTGTGTTTGTAAATGCATAAAGTTAAAGTAAAGGGTCTCGTACTGTCGGTTACGTCCGACTGTAGCCTCTGTCCCACTGATCTGCCCCGTCCATATATTTTTGTAGGTGGTATGGAGTGGGCGTCGGCTGGGGGAGGGGCAGTTAAAATCTACCTTATCAACATAGGCTTCTTAGCGCCTTACTTTGTCAGCTGCTTTTTTTGCCTTCCCATCAATCATGTTGCAGCGTCATAAGCATAATGTTTAGCAACATGTTGCGCCACATCCAAATGTTGCTGCGAGCAATTGCTCTCGATTAATCGATTTTCAATCAAATTCTATATTACTGCTAATAATCTATTTTATTTATTATTAGCAATTATAACTTATTTTGATATTGATATTGCTGTAGGGATCTATCGTTTTGGGAGATTTAATTTACTAAAGCAAAGGGTATCGAAATATCATTGTAGTTAATTAATATTCGATGTTTAAATAGCGATACTGTAAATCGATTAATCGCTATTTTGTCGAACTAAGGATGGCTCTAGTTTATATGCTATTTGTTGCTTGTTTTGCCGATATAGTTTATATTTGATACTCGGATTATACAGACATTAAACCTAATAGAGCAGAAGATTTTTCAAATTGAAGTTATTAATATTTTATTATTATTATGTCATATTATTGATTAATGTTCTTAAATTTCAATGCTTTTTGATATATCGAATTAATATCGATTGTTCTTTATGTGTAATGAATTTATTTGAGATTTTGTTGTATTGCCACTTTGAAGCGATATTTCTATAAAAAATCAATTAAAGCTACCAAAAATTTGGGTCGATCGTAGTGCTACATTATTATCGTTATACACTTGTCATGGCTGTTATTAATGATCAGCTGGAACATCGTATTAAAAAGTCTTGAATGGTGCCGTTATGTTGCTTATCTGTAGAATCGTAGGGGCAAATTGTCAACTTTATCGAACCGCAATTAATCATGCATGTGAAATAGAGTTTGTTCAGAGAAAAGTAAACATAATTAGCATCAACCATCCCCAAATGTAAAACAAGCGCAATTTTCTAAACTTGACAACACAATGCCCAGCATTTATAGGGGGTTCTTACTACTACGTCACAAGAACAAACACTACTACCTCTCAGCACCCTCTGAGCACCCTCTCAGGCCCCAACCCAACTCAACCCATGTCTGCTTTTCAGCTTAGCAATTGTCGTGATTATTTACTAAACGTGTTCAATTTGCATTTGTTGCTATACTATACTATATAGTTTATTATTGATTATGCGACTGTTTAGCGTGCCGTCCCCTAGCTAAATATTATTTATTTTATTCATGCTTCAGAAATTCTACAATAAATATATATATACATATATTTGCCAATAAAAGTTTGGGGAAAGTTCTCTAGAAATTGCTTAATATAGCACATACCTTAAATTCCCTGGAACTGTCCAAAAATTCCCCTATTATAGACAAATAACATTTTTTTAAGTATTTTTTTTTTTTTTAATTTTTGTTAGCTTAGGAAATCCTACAACAATTTTTATTAGCATAGGAAATCCTAGAAAGTAGATTAATATTTTTAGAACAGAGCTTAAAAGTGTAACTTCTCCAACTTTATTGTGAATTTAGCATTGTTAATTAATTTTTTTTTAATCAAATTTTAATTGAAGAGTAATTCAAGAACTTTGGTCGTACAGTAGAATCCGGTTATAACGACGCCGCTTATAGCGTCCGTCCGGTTATTGCGACGAAAACTCGATGGCTTGGTTGGTCCCCATACAAACTTATATGAAGGGGCCTCCGCTTAGAACGACTCCGCTTTTAGCGTCAAACCGCTTATACCGACGAGATTTTTCACAATTCAACCGGATATTGCGACGTGCCGAACAAAAAAAAAAAAAATTTAAAGAGGAAAATTTGATTTCTTTAACAATGCTAAAAGAAGCAAACAAAATCATGGATTTTGTGTTTTTTCAATACGAAAAAGAAACAAAATCATGGATTTTGTCTTCCGGATATAACGACGTAAAATCGTCGGTCCCCTGAAAGTCGCTATAATCGGATTCTACTGTATTACATTTTTTGTTTTGATTAAAAAATTAATTTGTTTTATTTTAAAACCTATTACGAACATGGCATCCATAAAATAACAAAAGACAATTTTTTTTCTCCTTTCGGATAGTGCGTCTTCCGGATATAACGACGTAAAATCGTCGGTCCCTTGAATGTCGCTATAACCGGATTCTACTGTATTTCTCAAATTTGAAGAGAGCAGAAAAACTCAGCAGTGCAAACTTTCGCTTTCTACACTATCTTAGATAATCCCAACGATATAAGGCAACCTTAAATTCTTTTCACGAAATAAACTTTAAAATTAAAGCTTTCGATAAATATTCTTATGCTTTGCAAACTTTACGTATCGCTTTTAAGTTCTGAGCAGCAATGACTACGTATTTTTTCCAAGTGTAGATATACTTATTTCCATGAAAGATATTCTTGTGCAATTTATAAGCATTTCAAATTATGTTTAAGGCAAGTTTTTTGACAAAACTTCCATAAAGATAGAATAAACGATAAATATACTGGGAATATGATAAAATTGGAGAAAACCAGTAATGACAAAGCAGATCAGTCGGACGTAAGAGAGGTGAAAAAGAGGGAGGTATCAAAAATCTAAAACAACCTTTATCTGCTCACTGCATGGGAGAACCTAAATACCAAAAAATGGTATCTCTAGCCCTTACTGTTTGCGGGATCTAGGACAGACCGTTCATCTAGATCTAGAATATGTATAGGGCCTTCTTCTAGATGTTACACATATTAGGTTATGAGTATATCGAACTATCGAAGCTGGTAACAAGTTATCGATAGTTGTTTTTGACACATGACGCTACCAAAATTTACAATCTACACGTTTCTCGACCCATAAAATGCCGGCTTATGAATAGTAAAAGGCACAGACGGCGTATAAAATGTGTGATCAATATAATCAATTCCATGACGTTTGATCTGAATTGGAAGATTAGCTTCTTGAATTGGTGTTATTTGCAATTGTCTGATGTTATTTTGGAGTTTGTTTTAACCGTTGGTGATCAATTAGTAAGCTTTATATGGCTATATTAAATGTTCTGTTGTTTTTCGCACTTAACAAACGGCATATTGATCAAATTCATTTACATGATCATAGCTCCGATTTATTCACTATTTTTTTTTTTGGGCCAACATTTTCATAATTATCAACAAAGCATTTTCCGCATATCAAACTTGGCTATTAGCGGTTTTATTTTCGCAGAATTTTCCATTCCGTAGAAAAGCAACAAGAGACGAGCCCAAAAAAAAAGAGCGTCATTAAAATGTTTGTTTTTTGTTGATTTTTTAAATAAATAAAAGCCAAAGCCCATCAAATACAATAAATTGAAAGAGTGATCCATTGACGAAACGCGCCCAATAACCACAAAATGTAGATAAAAGAAAAAGAAAACAATTTTTTTTCCACTTTTTTTTTTTTTAGTTTTTTTTTTTTAGTTTTATTGTTGAGAAATAACTTAGCCCAATTTATTGTTGCAACTTTCAAACGCAAGCGTAAATAAATAAATAAACATTTACTAGATCATTTCGTAAGCGTTTCAGCTATTTGACTTGTATATCAAACGATAATTACAATTAAATAACTGTCATTTATTTAATATTTTTATTGCGCTCAAGTAACTCGTATTATCTGCTTCAGGCACTTGACTCCAACTGCTGTATCTAAAAGTTCTAATAATATTGTAATATCGCTTGCAATACTTGAGGCTGACAATTGATTTGTAAACATTTTTCTACACTGCAAAAAATAAGCAAATTCCAAAATTGTTTGAGAAAATTGTAATTTTTAAATATAGAAATAAATATAAAAGGATAGTTTAATATAATAGCAGGGAGTATATATTTCGAATAACAACATTCTATGTCAAAAATTACGCTTGTTATACGGTTTTTATCGATTAGGGCGTAGATGGAGGCGTGACATAAAAAATTTGAAGCAAACTTCATTTGCGTAATATATAGACCTACCAACTACGGAAAACATAATTTATATAAATAGATTTGTTTCTCTTAAATTTTTGAATGTATTCTATGTGGGCGGAAGGGGCATGGTACCCAGAATTCAAATAAAATTTGATCCGCGTATGGTGTATACCTTTCAAAAATAACCAAAACGGTTTCTCTAGCTTTTATAGTTTAGGATATCCCAGACAGATAGACAGGGCTAAATCGATCCAGCTTGTCTCTTTGATCAAGGATATATATACTTTGTGGGGTCTGTCACGCCTCCTTCTGCCTGTTACACAAATTCTGACAAAGTTATTAACCCTGTTTTTCCCATTTTTTTAATAGGTACAGGGTATAATTAAGAACTTTAAATATATATTATATTTCAAGAAATATTAAATTTAAGAAGAAAGGTTTCGATTGCCAAAATTATATATCTCAGATCATTTTTAATTTAAATTAAAACTTTATTAAATTTAAAGAGGAATACTCTTATTTCTAAAATTCGGAATCTCTGATTTGTTTGCTTACAGTTATTTTGAACAATTTCCAAATTAGCCCAGATGGAGTTCTTCACTTGTAGCTACACACCTCATTTGCAGTAAATTGAAAGCTCAACATCTTGATAATATTTACAGTTCTTAAAAACTACACTAATTTCCACGTAATTCCCAGAGCGAATAACCGTACCATAGAAAATTCCCAATTTTTTTTTTAAAGATTGTATGACAGTTGAAACTCTTTTTTAGCTGCTGATTGATTTGATTCTCAGCTCTTATCAATAGCCTAAATTTTAGCACTCATGTAACTGATGGTTCAACTAAACACCATACACCATTTTTAGCACCCGGTAGCAGCCGATGACGGTGATTCCTCTGCACAAAGTTCAATAACAAAATAAAAGCAAATAGTATACGTTATATATAAGTTGAGATAACTGTCGGAGCGAGAACTACCTCAACATGAACTAATTACGGTGAATTCGGTCTGTGGTATTATCTTTATGGTCTTGCAAGAAGTACGGCTAATAGTAGCTATTAAGGCTATTAAAGTGCTGTTATTATTGGTTCGACTTATTTCACAAATAAATTAAATCGCAGCTACAATCAAATCGATATGAAGACGGTGCTGGGGGTCTCGGTGTGTCCAGAGTTGTCAGGCCTACGATGAAACTGCTAATTAGACACGATCGCACGGTACATTTCCAAGTTATGTGCGTTGTCGTCAACGTAATCCCAGACAGATAACAACGTACCGCTTTTTACCGAAAAAAAAAGAAGAAGTATAAAAAACATGAGTAAAGAAAAAATAATAATAAGCGTACAAATTAGCAGCAATACTCATGCCTAGTACTTACGCCTTTGGGCCCGGCGATATGATTAGAAGTGTCAATATGTAAACCCCAAGTGTTTGCTGTTGTTGCTACCTAATGACGTCGTCATCCTTGCCACATTCTGAGCAATGCCCATGATGACGTCTCTCCTCCACACACATCCGACGGACGGACCGAAGGAAAAACACAGCCCAAAACAAAATCAGCTGTTGCCCAATTGTGGTCGAGTGATTGCAGCACACTATCAGCTATAGGGTAGCAGCGGTACGGCTTATACTGTACATGAATCCAAGCTATAACTAATCACCTAACGATTTGAAATAGTTTGCTACACTACCGATTTGAATAAACTTCTCTATTTTGCTAAAAATAGCTGCATATTCATAGGGTAGCAGCGGTACGGCCAATACCGTATACGTGTTTGAGCTCTAGCTAATTATGTCGAAAATTATCTTATTATTTAATTATTTAAAAGTGTTACGAGTTGGAATAAAGCTTCTTTACTTTGCTTACCATAGAGTAGCATCGGTACGGTTTATAGGATCTTTGAAATATGTTTCTACTTATAGGGTTGCAAATGTATGGCTCATATTGCACTCTATTCAAAACTCTATTATATAACACACGACATTTCCACTAGCTTTTTAATTCTGATAAATTTCGCTTATACCCATAGGGTAGCAGCGGTACCGCTGAATCCGTAAAGCTCCAAAACATTTATTGTATGTTTAAATATTGCCTAGTTTAGGTAATTCCTTGCTAAGCAGTCAGACTTCTCTCCCAAGTTATGTAAATACCACACGTGCGATCACATGACTGCAAATTCTTTACAGGGTGTCACGGTATAGCCGTACCGAGGTGCTTGCTAATAATATGTAAATCATTTAAATAGTACTAAACTGTAGCTTAAGGAGCCTTAAATGCTATTTTTGGACTGTTTACAAATGGACGTAGAGTGCAGGTTGCTCGGCTGCAGTTGTAGGGTGCTGCTTAGGTTTTTAAGCTGTAGGTTCGTGCGGTTTAAAAAAAAGCTTAAAATATTATACAAATTCTTAACTGCATTATAAGTTTTGTTGTTATTTTAAATATAGTTTTAGAAATAACTTGAGAAATAAATTACCCAGAGGGTGCTGCGGTACCGCCCTGCTAGAAGTACAGCCTAGCAATGTCCAAACAAAAAATTTTACAAGCACCCAAGAGGTTGATAATTTCAAGTGTAGGGCAGTGCTGCCTTGAAGAACTAAAAAAAAAAACCAAAAGCAAAAAACAGAATACAAAAGTATTTCATGGGGTTGCATAGTATAGATTTAGACAACCGGCTAACCAACGGGGCCGTACTCGACCGAATCGCAATCAATCGTCCATTAACGCTGATACAACCATAAATAATAATATTAGCAACAAGCAAAGAACTCGAAAGATATTGCAAATTCAGTTTTTATTCAATTCAATTTAATAGAAACTTGTGCGCAAACAATTTACAACGCATTTCAAATCAAAATTTGCTTTTGTTTTTATGGTTAAATGTTGTATTTTTGATGGCGAATGTGCATCTTGCAGCCTTTGGAAGCGGCAGGCCGAGCATGTCGCCAAACCGCTGGATCCTACTGCTCATCTTTTACATATCCTATCTGTTATTCGGTGCGGCGATCTATTATCATATCGAGCATGGCGAGGAGAAGGAAGCGCGTGCCGACCAACTGAAGGAGCGCATCGAGATCAATGGTGGGTACTGCTCTCTCTCTCTCTCTCTCTCTCACACACACACACTCTCTTCTAGTCTTATAATCTCCATAATAGGTATACTAATATCGTATATATAAATTAGTTTATAGCAGGCGTGCCTCAATAAAATTAAATACAGCCTCACTGTTCTCATCTCGAGGGTGTGCATGTGATCCCCACACACTAAGATCGTACGAATTTAACCAACAACACTTTAGTAACTCTCTTCTACGTGTTTTAATTCCAATTTTAACACTACTTACGTAGTTTCGTATGTCGTACACTCAACCAGCTGAAAGATAGCACTCGAAAAAATACACTTTAGACGTTGTATATTATCAATTTCGCATGCTCTTTGCTCGGCTATATTTTCAGATTCAAAATTGATCCATTAGGGCTATAGATGTACCTAGTAGTAGTATTTTGGTAGTAATTGCTAGAAATTGAAACTTCTTTTTATTTAGATTCATTTTATAGAGTTGAGTCGTCGAAATTCTTCATAATAAATTTGCACTTGAAATGTTTTCAAATATAATATTAATCGTAACCAACTTTACCTTATACAATTTACCTTAAAATGAAGTAAGAAGAGTTTAGAAAGAGATCTTAAGTAAAACCACATCTAATCTAGTTTAATAAAAGATCTTGAGAGCCTCAAAAGAGCCGCCAACTTAAGAAGAGTTCTTAAAAGAGACCTTAACCTCCTACAAGGAAATCCCACTTAAAGCTCAGCCAACTAAACAGGAGATCTTAAAAGAGATCTTGAGATCCCTAAAAGAAATCTTGAGCTCTATATCGGAGCCAAACAAAAATCCCTAAAATAGATCTTGGAATCCCTAAAAGAAATATCGCTTAAAGCGCAGCCAACTTAACGGTAATCTTAGAAAAGATCTTGAGATCCCTAAAAAAAATATCGCCCAAAGCGCAGCTAACTTAACAAGAGATCTTGAGCACTAGATCGCAGCCAACTTAACGCGAGATCTTGAGAGTATAGAAAGTGTGGTGTGGGCATCGCGATAGATGATATCAAACTTAACTTTACGGTGGTTACGGTTGGGGTACATTATTTAATTTGTACAGTATTTTTGTTAAAACGTGCGTAAATGTTGAGAAATGTGAGCTTTATGAGTTATAGCAAATGTGCGAATCTGATCCGTGATTAATTCCATTATAGTAGTATATGGAATGAAGTTGAATGTGATTTACAGGCAGACAGACAGACATAACATTGCTTGATCATATCGGTGTTTGTTTTGAGGGCTATGCCACACAATAATTGCAATAAAAGAGCACATAAAATGTGTTAATTATGCAAATAAATAAACTATAAACTCCAATTAGCCAAGACGTGCGTCTATAGCTATAAATATCAGACCAAAACGAGTCGGAATCAAGTACTATTTACCCACAACTCGGTAGGTCATATATATATATATATGTATATATATTGTATGTATCTCGCGGGTAAATGACATGTGGAAGCTCACATTTCCAGGAGTTACAATTTGTATTTTGATTTACAATTCACATTGTTTATCAGATCAATTTATGAGCAGTACGATACTATTTAATTGGCTTTACACTAGAGTCCGCGTCAAGTTGTGACCGCAAGGTCTTAACTAGCCTAAGCTCACTTCATGCCCGATATTTTCTGATATCTTCATGTGCGTGAATATCAATCAATATTAATACGTAAGCCTCATAGGCTTCGAAACCACTTCAATTCTGCATAAACAACAACAAACCCAGAGCCCTATGGCAAAGACCATGCTTACGAGTATATCTATATCATTTTTTAAGTAAATGTCAATGCACATGTGATAATGATGTTTGATATTTCAAATGTCTGCTGATAAGCAGCTATTCTACCCATTCTCTTCTCTCTTAAAGGGAATTTTTTTTTAACTGAACTCAATAAGAGGAAGCAAGATCACTTTAAGTTTTGGAAAACTACTCAACTTTATACCTTCAAAGTTTTTATTAATATCCTCAAGCTCTTCATTTCTCTTGCTAATCCTAAATGAGCTAAACGAGTTGAAATAATCTAGCGGTATTTAGAGTATTTTGTTCTATTTTTTTGTTTGCTGATCAGTAGAATCTTCATCTTAACTAAATCTAAAGATCAATTTTAGAGTTGGAATAAGATCGAATTTGAGATTTTAGGGCTACCAAAACTCCTCCATCCTTATGTTATAACCTAAGTGATCTATACTTTTTACAATGTTATACATGTGTTATACATTTGTTTCATCTTAAGGAAAGCCTGAAAGCAAAGGAGAACTGAACGGAAAGAAGAACTGAAAGAAAAGAAGAACTGAAAGAAAAGAACATCTGAAATAAGAGTAGAACTGAAAGAAAAGAATAACTGAAAGCATAGAAGAACTGAAGGGAAAGAAGAACTGAAAAGAAAAAAGAACTGAAAGAAAAGAAAAACTGAAAGGAAAGAACTAAAAGAAAATCGCTTTGTGAGATAGAAATATGTTGGAATTGAGATATTTTTACCATACCGATATAGATCGGTAGTTAAATATTTTGTTATTTTATGCATATTTTGTTTCTCTAAACTTGGCTAAAGATCTCTTTGGAATTCGGAAACTCTATTACATTGAATATATATTTTTTTTCCTAAAGAGTACCATAATTTTAAGCGGTTGATCTAAGTGATCTTTACTTGTTAAACTGCCTGATTTCTGCAGCTTACCTTCTATATATGATCTTGCGCCTCTGATTCCAATGATTTGATCTGGAAATCTGCTTAAATTCAATGGCAAGATCACTTGGGTGCTGTTAAGACTCCCTCCTATGCTAAAACTGAGATCTCGTGTGATCTTGCTCTTCTAAATAAGATATGTGTATATATGAAATGCAAAATTTAGTGAAACCTTGGCGCTTATCTAGTTGAATGATCATTAATTAAATGAATTTATCAATTTGTTTGGCACAAACATTTCCGTTGTACTTTAAATCAGCCTCAACAAGTCGAGCTAGCTTTCTCCGCTCTCCCTCTTTCTCCGCTCTCCCTCTCCCCCTCTCTCTCTGTCTCTACTCTCTATGCCTGTCCGCTGAAAAGATTTACAAGAATTTGTGCTAATGATCGACGTCTATGAACAAATTGCGGCAATCAGAATAGTTAGAGCTGGAAGGGGGCTTTGGGGGCATCCCCGTTGAGATTCAGCGATTACGATCTCTATATGGTGCACTAACATCGTTTAACGGGAAAATTGCCGGCAATTGTGGGCTAGTGCCGTCCCTCTCGCACTCTCCTCTCTCGCTCTCTGCCACACTTTGCTGTCATTTATTGAATTATACAATTCGTTAAAAGATTACGGCCTGAAATTGTTGTCATTTACTGCATTTGCCCATCAGGCTTATTAAATAAGTGCACTTACTTAAGCTGTCCTTCTCCATCTCCCCCTCTCTTTCTCTCTCTGTGCCCCCTCTCTTTCCCTCACTCCCCCTTCGTCTCACTCTTGCGCGTTAAACTAGCCATAACCCAATTCAGCTTATCCAAGTTAACTCCGCTTATCTTCAGATAAGAACTGCAACTTCAATCAGAGATTATTAAAAAATCAAATCGAACAGTCTACAGTAAAAACTCGTTAAAATAAATATATTATACGATGTTAGATCTTATATGACTTTTTAAATGGCCTTCTTTACCAGATCTAATATCAAGTCAACTACATTTATATTAATCCAATTTTTTTTTTTTAGATCTTTAACAAGCCAAGCTTTTCACTAAAATAAATACTTGCTTTAGTTAGAAATATACATATAGTGAAAAACTCTTACAATTTACAGATAGAAAAGCATTCGATATCTAAACAATTGGGGTTGGTATTTTAAAACAATATGTTTAAAAAATATTTGTGTTTTTAAATAATCTAGTTACAGTACGATCTCAATCTAGAACGACACAAAAGTTTTAATTAGTTATATACAAACAAAATATATTTGTAATAAATTGAGCTTGAAATATTATACTGAAAAGTGTAATTTTTACAATGTACCAAATTTAATACAAAACTTAAGAAATGTATAAATTTTTAATTTAAGTAATTTAATGGTCTAAATTTAATTCATAGAAATTAATATGTTTATATGAAAACTTGTTTATCTATAGATTCATACATAGCTTTAATAATGAAAGTGAAATACAAATTTAACATAAAAAGTTTGCACTAAAATAATTAGCTTTTTTCAAGCACTATTTTATATAGTTTATATTTATGATGATTCAAATATAGGTTTTTATTTAATCTCAAAATTATAAATTTCATTCAAATTAACAAGCAAAAAATTTAAATTGAAAATAAGTTTGCATATAAATACCAAGTACACTTTTTATGATTCATATAATTTATTCTGAATTTAAATTTATTCATTATTCCGATCTCTGAAATTTCTCACAGTGCACTAATCCACCTTGATTTCATTTAGTTGGGTTTATGGAGCGTGCTTTGTATGCCAATTTGATTAGATTTAGTTGTTAGCTGTACAAGATTACATTACCATTAACTTGGTACCCCCCCTGAGCCCATCCCCCTCCCATCCGCATATAGTATATGATGGTATTTATAGTAGTATTTCAGAGCAATTGACACCATATCGGAGGGATCAAATCAACGTTTAGGCTCTTAACGATCACTTCAAGCAAAGTGACCTCCTCCTCCTTCCCCCCCTGCCCCCCCTGGGCACACCCTGCTACCCTGCTGCGACCTAACTGTTTTGGTCTGGCGTAATGCCCGGATCTTTGTTTATCTTTTATTATATTCGGGGGCAAAACAATGGCGGAAGGTTAAATGGCGTTAGCAACGCGATTTGTTTCCGGATCACGTGTAATGAAACTAATTTAATTTAATTTGATTTTATGCCTGATTGAACACGTTATTCGTTACACTTTTTTCTCTCTCTCCCTCTCTCTGTCTCTCTCTCACTCTCTTTATCTCAATTATTCTCTCTGAATATATTTAATGAAATAATCTATTTCAATTCAAAAACACAAAAGTAAAATACAAATTTCAATCAAAATATTTTCCAACAAATGCAAGTGAAAACAATAAAGTTGTTTCAATTTAAAATACAATATTAAAATAAAATTCAAAAGAAATAAAAAATTTGCTTGAAGTACTTACATACATATATTTTAATTTAGCCAATAATATTAATATTTTTCAACTAAAATAAATTTCAATACAAAAAGGAACATAATTTATTAAATTATATTTATTTTTAATTGAATTACAATAAATTTCAATAAAAACAGGAAACCTGTTTAATAATTAAATTCAATTAATAATATATATTATTTTATTTAACTATATTTATTTTTTCCAAGGCCCAAAATCAAATAGTAATAAATAGTTTAAATACTTTCATAATTTATAATTATTATATTCCGTTTTAGAATATCTGTTGGAACAGTTATCGGGCAAGAACATAACGACACAGGATCAAATACTGGAACGTATTTCAAATTATTGCGGTAAACCGGTTACGGATTATACCAAGGATGAATATGAAATACCGTACACCTGGACATTCTATCATGCGTTCTTCTTTGCGTTTACGGTTTGCTCAACGGTCGGATACGGCAATATATCGCCCACAACATTTGCGGGTCGCATGATCATGATAGTCTATTCGGTAATCGGTATACCCGTTAATGGTATACTCTTTGCCGGCTTGGGTGAATATTTTGGGCGTACGGTATGTCGTAAAGTCGCAATATCACTTGGATAATCTCAACATAATTTCCTTCCTTACAGTTTGTAGCGATCTATCGACGGTACAAGAAGTATAAAATGTCCTCGGATGATCATTACGTACCGCCACAACTTGGACTGATCACCACGGTGGTGATAGCTCTAATACCAGGCATAGCCCTATTCCTGCTATTACCAGCGTGGGTCTTCACCTATTTCGAGAGTTGGCCCTATTCAATTTCGCTGTACTACAGCTATGTAACAACAACGACAATTGGATTTGGTGATTTTGTGCCCACTTTTGGAGCCAATCAGGTATGTTCTAAATGGGGGTAAAAAGAAGAAATATACAAAAATTGAAGGATATTTAGACCCCTTACGTTAAACACCCAGCAGGAAGCGTGGCAGACAGCACAATGTATAGTATATATATTCTTGATCTATTTAGCCATGTCCGTCTGTCCGTCTGTCTATCCGTCCGTATGAACACCTATATCTCAGCAACAATAAGAGCTAGAGACACCATATTTGGGATTAAGGTTTTCCTGTTCAGTAAGCAGATCAAGTTTGTTTTAGATTTTGGATACCTTCCGCTCTTTTCCCGCAAATGGGAAAAAGTTTCAAAATAAAGGGTCTTCTACTGTCGTTTACCTCCAACTGTAGCCTTCCGTCCGGACGGTCCGACTGATTTTTAAAGCTATCTGTTGAATGCGGGCATTACTAAGATTTAAGAAAGTTGTTTGAAATTATTTCTTTTTAACTCTATTATCTTTGTTCTGTTCTTCCAAAACTCTTTTTAACTTCGCAGCCTCGGGAATTTGGCGGCTGGTTTGTGGTCTATCAAATATTTGTAATCGTCTGGTTTATCTTCTCCTTGGGCTATTTAGTGATGATCATGACATTTATAACACGGTAAGTTGGGAGTTAGGCCATCATTGCACGTTGCGTTTTGTTTTGCGTTCTTGCATGGTTTGTCTATAGAAAAAGCAACATAACCTCAAATTAAATATATCCATATTGCTAATTTGCATGTCATCAATTTGTAAACATCCATATGCTATATACGCTATATACAGTGGACTGCAGAGCAAGAAATTGGCACATTTGGAGCAGCAATTGTCATCGAATCTGAAGGCCACCCAGAATCGCATCTGGACGGGGGTTACGAAGGACGTGGGCTATCTGAGGCGACTGCTCAACGAGCTCTATATCCTCAAAGTCAAGGTAATGCATCGATTTAAACAATATACTAAATTCAATGTGGATAAATATATATAATAAATAAATTTGAATGTATAAATAAATTAATAAACATAAAATTATAAATTATAAAATTATAATTACAATAAATAACAAATATATAATAATATAAATCTAACTAAAATGTTGTTCGGCCCATAACCGAATAATTTGAATAAATAAGTAAAGTTTCATTATGCTATATGTTCGATTTATTAGAGTATTTTAATTGTTTATTAATTGGGGTAAAAACATTTTAACCTTTTTAGGCCTTTTAACCTCGCTTTGTTGATTTAAACTTGAACAGAAGTTTCAGTTGATTGAGCTTTACAATCTATAAAAATTTGCTTAATATTAAAACTTAATGCACGTGCAAAATTTTGATATAATCCAGCTAACCTCACTCTTGAGCTACGTCTTACGTTATAGTTGTTACGTTAATTACGTTAAGCTCACTGATACGCACACATCCATATTAACATCGGCTTACATATATACAAATGTTAGTGTCTGTTTCCGTTATAATCCGTCTAACTGTAAACATTTGACTAACCTCAAATGGGGCAATGCGATTAGCGGTAGTTAACGCCATTTTCTTTTTGTAGTTTTGTCGAAAAGGAAATAGAAAGTGCAAGAAGAATAAGATTAAGCAGGAACAGACGCAGACTGGGCGTAAGTAGAAACCTAAACATAAGCAATACGAACAGAATCATCAACAGCAACAAACGAAACTTCGATACATTAACGATTGTTAATCGATAACAAGCGATAAACTTTGACTAATGCCACACAAAATGCGCTCTCTTTACATGAACAACAACAACAACACGTACACCGATACATCGATACACCGATAAATCAACACACCGATACATCGATACACCAATAAACCAATGCACCGATAAACCGATATACTGGTAAACCAATACATCGAAACGCCTATAAACTGATGCACCGATACACCGATACACCGGTAAACCGATGACTTGCACACACTTATCGATAACACGTATCGATATAAATCGAAACTGATGGTTTGATTGACTTGAACTGAACACAGCCCGTCTACACCGACACAGAGTTCGCCTACAACCTGCCCCGATCGGCCTCCTGCCCGGAGCTCAGCATGTACCGGATGGAACCGGCGCCCATACCGAGCCGGAAGCGTGCGTATTCCGTATGCGCCGAGGTGGCAGCCGCCCGCTCCACCACAACGATGGTGCATGCCAATTCCGATACGGAGCTGAGCCGATTCGATCGGGAGAAGACCTTCGAGACAGCCGAGGCGTACCGCCAGACGACCGATCTGTTGGCCAAGGTGGTGACGGCATTGGCGACGGTTCAACCGCCTCCGCAGCTTCCCGACCAGGACGATCCGACGCTGTACGGCGGATATCACGGGTTCTCCGACTCGCAAATACTGGCCAGCGAATGGTCCTTCTCCACGCTAAACGAGTACACGACGACCCCCCGACGTCCACGTGCCCGGGCCTGTTCCGATTTCAATATTGAACCGCCCCGTCGTCGTCCGTTGCGCGCTGCCCACAATCACAACGAATGGACGTGGAGCGGCGACAATCAGCAGATACAGCAGGAGTTCAAGCAGCGCTACAACACCAATAACAACCAACTGAACGGAGAGTTCTACGTAGTACAGCTGGAGCCGGACAGCAATCCGGAAAAGAGCAACCATCAAGGAGGTCGCGTCAAGAAATTCTCCATGCCGGATGGTCTGCGCAAGCTGTTCCAACGCAAGCGACCCTCCCAAGATTTGGAGCGCAAATTGTCCGTACTCTCCGTACCGGAGGGTATTACGGAATTGCCCTCAATGCGCTCGCCGCTGGAGGGCTATAACAATACGATTACCGCCGGAGTGGGCGGTCAGGCGTATTTGCGCAATGGGCGTGGCCCGCCGCCAACCTTTGACTCTACGGCCAGTCTTAGCTCCGGCAATGGCCTGAGCAATCCGGCCTTCCAGCTGGACGATGCGGAACAGGCAACGCTCAGCTCCAACGGCGCCTATCAGCGCAAACAGGCGCGCCGTCGTCGTGAATCCATCTATACCCAAAATCCGGCGTTATCCGCACGCCGTGGCAGCATGTATCCGCCTGCGGCAGCGGCGCTGACGCAGCGACGCGGCTCCGGCTCGGCGGCGATGGCGGCGGTTGCCGCACGCCGTGGCAGCCTCTTCCCAGCCATCGGAAACGCCTCGGGAGCGCCGCGTCGCTCCAGCATCTTCTCCGTGACCTCCGACAAGGACATGGACGTGCTGGAGCAGACCACGCTGGCGGATCTTATACGTGCGCTGGAGGTGGTGCATACGCATGCCGTGCTGGATGAACAGCAGCAGCAGCAGCAGCAGACCTCCGGCAGAGCTCCGCTCTCTAAGAAACAACGTAAGTTGGGCAACGCCGGATTGGATCCGCCCCAGCTGCCGCCCATCCTGTCGCTCTTTGCCGGGGATCAGACGCGTTCGCTGCAGGCGACCGCCGCCAATCGACTCTACGCCCGACGCTCCACCATTGTGGGCACCATATCGCCCAACAGCAGCAGGGGCCTGATGCTGGAACCCCCGCCCAGCTATACGGAGAAGCCCATGCCGGAGAAGCCAAAGTTCCGGCGACGCTTCAGCGTGCGTCCGACTGCGCTGCAGATACCGCCGGGTCAGGCGCCGCCGCCAGGCGTCAGTCTCAGCAGCGACGCCACCTCATCCGGCTCCGCCTCCTCCTCCGCGTCCGCCTCCGTTTCCGCCTCTTCCGCCTCCCAGACGGCGCTGCAGCGTCGCCTTTCGCTGCGTCCCTCGCCGCTGGCACGTGAGCTCACCACGCCCACCTCGCCCACCTCCCCCTCCTCCGTGTCCGTCTCCGGCCAGGATGAGCTGGGCGCCGCCCGCCTGCTGCCCTCCGCCGGCTCCCCCCTGACGCGTCCCAGCACCAGCAGCACGCACTCCCCGCTCTCCCGCATCGTCCAGATATCGCAGGCGCAGCGCAAGAGCAGCATGCCGGAGGGATTCCCCGCATCCGGAGCGCGCAAACCCCCCGCAGGCAGCTCCGATAAGTAGGCGCTCTCTAGCGATAGCTATCGTTGCAACTATCGCACAAATATCATTTAAACTTTCGCTAAACTGTAGAAATTTAAATGTTTTTTTTTTTTTCAACGATATTTGCACAGCTATCGTTAAAACTATCGCTATTATTAACTGTATAAATGTCTTTTTTTTTGTTTTAAACGTTCGTATCGTTTAAGCTATCGTTAAACTGTATAAATGTACATTTTTTTTTTATTTAAACGTTGGTTGCACAAATATCGTTTAGGCTATTGTTAAACTGTGTTAATGTAAATGTCTTTTTTGTCATGGACGACATTTAACTTAACAGTTCTGTAATATCATCGCAATAAGTGCAAAAATGAGTTTGTCAAATGTAAATTTATTGTTTTCAACAATAGTAGTGCCGATAGTTGTATAATTTTGCCTTCCGAGGGTTGCTATAATTGAATTTTGAGACCCCATCTGTTACTTTACAGAAATATTAGTAATATTATCGCTAAGGATTGGTGTATGAATTTCAATTTTCTATTTTATTAACGATAGCATTGTCGATAGTTGTGCACCTTTACCTTCCAATAGTTGTAGATACATCGAAAAATTTAATTTTTTTTGCCAATAGTTAAGCCTAAGTATTGCAATAAACACTTTTTAATTTAACATATTTATAAAAAAACACAACATTTTAAGAAACTGTAAAACTATCGCTATGGTAGGATGTATAGATATTTATATACATATATTATTTATATTTATATTAATATGTTGCAAAATGTTAATTTTTTGTTATTAACCATAAATTGTTTTCTTTTTTTTTTGCGATAGTATTGCAGATAGTTAAGTATTCCAATTAGTCATTTAATATATTTATAAAACAAAAAGAAAAAACCTATGTCAATTTTAGAACTATCGCTGGAACTAGACACATATTGATAGTTAAGTTCGTATTCCCGATTGCCAAACTATCGCTGGTTAATACCAGATTAACAGTAGACCCAGCGCCATTTAGGGTTAGGATTATATCGTTATGTACATATAGATAATGCGCAGATTTGTTGATTATTTATATTAACTGTAAAGAGATGATTGTTTTGCTTTTTGTTATTTGTTATCGATAGTGTGACCGTTAGCCTAGCTAAGTGCCAATTATAATGAAATTCTGTGTTAGTTATCGCCCACCTTAGCCTACATTCCATATACCTATATATCTACATATATTACACGATTATTTATATAAAATACCCATACGATTATTCGATTAGTTAAGAGCTATTCAACCGAGCTTATATGAACAAACCATGCTTACCAACTGTAATAACTAATAAATTCAAGTATTAATAACAAATAAAATATATTTTCGATAATACAAAATTTCTTATAGATTACCAAGCATATAATCTGTATATCGCTCATTTACCTCAAGAGTGTCTTAACTCAAAACCAAAGCCCACACGGTAACTCCTTACTTTTTATACCATACTACAGAAAAAAGAGAAAATAAGTACCTCTTCCATATACTTCGATATATATTTTACATCGATTCCCAGGAATATAATGTTTATATGTGATTTCTAAATTCAATTCTAATTTTTATTAATTTTTAATTTTCTGCAGCCAAAGATATACTTAGATATCTATCGATATATATATATTACATCGATCCCCAAGAGTAATATGTTTGTATATCCCATAAGTGGACACGACTGGGCTTCTCATTGATCCCCTAGGGCGGCGAGATAGGGTTGCTCGATCGATTGTCGGCTCCGCTCGTCGGTGCATCCAGCTCCGATCGGGGGCGTCAACAGCTCATCGGATGTGACTGGTTCCGGTTCGAAGAACACGCTCTCCTCGCCCTCCAGCTCCTGCACCTCCTCCACCAGTGCTGCATCCAGATTCTCGATGGGTGCGATGGGTGCGACGGGTGCGACGCGCGCCTTGTAGTTGGAATAGGAGCGACGGATCAGGACCCCACAGTAGATGCTCAACAAGCCGATGGATATAACATAATTCCTTTCCCTGGGATTTTCCATTATGGCGCTGCCTATTTCGATGCAATCTGCAACAAATTGTTTAATTAGAGCCGCCATTATAAGATTTGTAATATTTGTTCGGGTCGAAAAGTTTTTTACAAAATTTAGAAAATTTTGATTGTTGAACGTACGATTCAATAAATTACAACACAATGAGATCTAAGCTAAGGCCTAGGCACTTGACAGCCAGCACACCGCTTGCTGCATTTTAAGTTTTATAACTTTTTAACTTATTTATTATGAATATAATATTTACTTCATTATAATGGCAAGTAAAGGAGGTTTTTTCAAATATAAATAATAAGAAAGTAATAAATGTTTGTATGCTGCTGGTATTTTTTGCTCGCTTTCGTTATTTTATTTCCATGATTACCATTTGGCGGGCTTGTTTAATTTTGTAACGGCCACCAACAGCTGTTTGCTATCGAAAATACTAAATTTTATCGAAATACTAAGCAAGATACGGTCACGCGGTCTGGCAGCATTGTGCTGCTTCCACGCAAATGACAAACAGTGCTGCCAACTTAGTCACTTTATGGCTAGATCTAGCCGCCTCTTTTTAAAATGTAATTAGCCACAAATTCAAACATTTTGTGACTATTTTTAACCACCTTTAGCCATTTGGTTTTTTGTCTCTGTTTTAGACTATTAGACTAAATTAAGTTGTTATGATTGATATAATAAATTTATTTGTCTAACATTATATATTCTTTATATATATCTTCAAGGAAAAACGATGTGATTACTGCTTAGTCATTTTTTTTAGCCACTGCAAGATAACTTTTAGCCATTTTTAATTCTGGCAGCACTGATGACAAACGCGACCGAATTTGCTGATTATTATTGCTGTGCCGAGATACGGTCACACTGCGCGCTGCTCTCGCAGTTTGTTGTTTTTGTTCTATAAATTGCTGAATTTATTGTTAAGCAACAATTATTGTGCATTTGCCCGCTGAGGCCGCTGAACATAAAACGAATTAATTAAATCGAATTCAAATAACTGAAGACACGCAACACAAGGCCAACAAAATGGCAAAACTGTTGCACTTGACGCTGTCGCTGCTTTTGCTCTCTTTCTGCTTTGTCAGCACGCAGCAGCGCAAGTTGCTGGAGCCGAGGGAGGGGGAGATGAAGCTGGAAAAGGTGGATGAGGAGAGGCAGGAGGAAGTGGCGCCAAAAGATGTGAACATTGTGCATTATCAGCCGGAACAGGTGCATATAGCCTTTGGAGGTACGTGCAGTCTTATTTAGTATATTTTTAAGTACGGGTATTAAAGGGTATATTAGCTTTGTGCAACATTATTTATTTATTTATTTTAATATTATTTTGTTGTACTATATTTTTGACAAACATAATTTTATAAAAAATAAATAAATAATATAATATTAAAAATAAAATAATAATAAAATACAAGTAATAAGATAAATAAATAAATAAATAAATTGCACTTGCACTTAATTATGGTATTTTACTGTCGGTTGCGTTCGACTGTTCCCCCTTCCGAATTTTGAAATTTTAGCCGTTGCAGCTGTTTTCAAGTGCCCCCAGCAGCGTCATTTTCGCTGCTATCAGTTAATCAGTTTTGTTTTTTTTCCTTTTTGTTTGTTAATTATTTTATATATATACTTTTTATATTGCCTTTGTTTAGTTTGCTGCGCAATAGTTACAAAAGTTACAAAAATACATACAAATAAACCCGATATACGATATACATTTGCACTTGAGCTGCCGATAAGTCGATAAGCCGAAGTTCATAGAATGAGAAACTAGAAACTTAAATAAATAACAACTGCTGAATCCCAATCTAATAGGGCTAAGGCTGAACTGAGGCTGATAATGCAAACCAATGTGTAAACATCTAATATATATATAGTATAAATATATAGTGTATATATATAGCATATGCTAATCGGATCGCGTCATTGTACTAATTGTGCCTTGCACTTCTTCCAAACAGATGTCTTTCTGCCTTTGAAGATTAGAAATCAGTTCATTCAGAGTTTCTTTTTCGTAGTATTTGTATTGATCACTGTGAATAATGCTTTAAAATCAATTAGTCCAGAGGTACCTGTTTTATAATCGATAATCTACGATAGATCTTACTTAAGTTTGTAATCAGTTAATATACCGTCGTTATCACATCATTTTATAGGAATAATAATCAATAATATTCAAATAGATTAAACTTTGAAGAAATAGTTTCCATCAGGGATCGCAAATAAATAAAAGTTTTCAGTTAATTTTTTTGATGAAAATCGACAAATAACTTTTATTGTATAATCTATATTTTAAAACTTATAATAATTACGATCCCTGCTTTCAATGGTCAAGCAAAAGAACTGAAAATTTAAATATTGGAATCAAGCAGAGCTGCTTTATACATTCTGAACATCAAACCGATTCTATTTTGAACAATAAGCTTAGATGATGCAGTATAAATGCTAAAGGTATGTCTGAGAATATCCATACAATCCTTAAGTTGACTAACTTTTGATTTAATCTCGAAAACGAAAATGGAAATTATGTTCCAATTTGACTATGATTTTTGTGATGAACATCAAGAATAGTTTAAAAAGAATCAAATTCCTAATTTGCAAGCAAATTTTAGAATCTAAATTCGAATGATTTTCTTTTTTTTATAGTGCAAGCTTGTGGGGTTTACTGATACCCAGATTCATTAAGCTCTAAATATTTGAAGTTGTTTAATTTTCGTATTGAAAATACTGGGCTTATGCTCTGTTTATACGCTGTACTTACTAAAAATGGGTTAAAACAGGGAAGATATTTTTTAACGTATTGTTTGTTTTTGGTTCGATCTGAATAGCGTTGCCAATTTAGCGGGATTCAGAAACTATTAGTGAGCATGTTTTTGTTTCGAAAATTGTATTTTGATTGTATTATTATTATTTATTTCATTGCATTTTTGTTTTATGTTTTATATTTATTTTAAGCTATTTTTTTTTAATATTTTGTTTTTAAAATCTTGCAACACAAAAAATATAATGATTCAATCCACAAATGGAATTCTAGAATTCAAGTACGAACCGGCATAAAATCGTGAATGAATTTAGATTAATCAGGGCCAAACAATTAGATTGAGATATATTATTTAAATCTTAAAAGTTGATGAAAATAGAAATACGAATTTTATGAACACACTTAAATAAAGAATTTCTATCTTGACTTAGGAAATTGGATTGGGATATCCTATTTGAATATTAAAAGTTGATGAAAATAGAAATAGAAATTTTAAGGACGTACTTAAATGAAGAATTTCATTCTTGGCTTAAGAATTTTCTGGTTCATTGAAAATTCTCGATTCAAGTAACGTACGGATTCCTCTTTTAGTGTGGTTCGGGTTCTTTAAGCGTTTATATTTATGTCGCGCATCTGGCCACACTGATATGTTTGATTTTATTGTTGCCGCAATACTTAAGCGAAATTTGTTCTTCTTTTTGCAATTTGCTTTCATCCTCGGCTGCTTCGTCGTGTCGTCAGAACGCACTGCCAGCGAAATAGTTGTAACATGGTCGACGCGCGGTCTACCGCCGGCCGAGGCGAGTAGCATTTGCGAGTACGGTCACACTGGCTTCGAGCAACGCGCCCACGGGCAGGCCATCAAATTTGTAGATGGCGGCAGCAAACAGAAGTCGCAGTACATACACAGGGTACGCAATAACAGAGACTGTTATGTTAACAGGGGACATATCGATTCGATTATATCGAAAAAATATGCTCATCCAATATCGATTTCATTAAATATGTCGGATATATCGTAAGGTCTACAAGTATATACCAACATTGAATTGAATTAAACTAACTTGATTGGTATCAAAATTTATAAGAAAAATATGATCGATACTTTTTAAATGCCCAATTTGGGTCCTAATCTAATAAAAAATAGTATCTATTGATACATGTAAGCTTAATTTAATTTTATTGATTGATTCAGATCGAAATTTATAAGAAAAATAATGCAAACAACGATATAATCGATATAAACCGATATTCGTATATCCCTCAAGTTAACATAACACGCATAACAGCACGCATAGTCAACAGAGATCACCAGTTAACAGTGCTCATCATTTAACATAGGTGACCCTCGCCGACCTACAACCCAATAGCAGTTACGTCTATCATTGTGGCAGCTCCTTTGGCTGGTCGGCCAAGTACGGTTTCCGTACGGTTGCCAGCGCGGAGGCCGATTGGTCTCCGACCCTCGCGATTTACGGCGATATGGGAAACGAGAACGCCCAGTCCTTGGCTCGACTGCAGCAGGAGACGCAGCGAGGAATGTACGATGCGATCTTGCACGTCGGAGACTTTGCCTACGACATGAACAGCAAGGACGCCCGTGTGGGAGACGAGTTTATGCGTCAGATCGAGACGGTCGCTGCGTACGTGCCGTACATGGTGGTGCCGGGCAATCACGAGGAGAAGTTGTAAGTTGCAACTAATCGCCTATTTTCACGAGCGCTACGAATGTGCACATTTGTCCAAAATTTGGTGAAATCAGCAAATGATGAACACAAAAAAAATGTAGAGAGCACAATTGATTTTTAGTTTCCCAAACATTAACCAAAGCATAAACTGGGATATGAATTTATATTCGGCTTATAAAGATTACTTCTATTTCCGATTAATCGGAGCATTTTATCGAGTAATCGATATTTGGCTATAATGCTTAATTCTATATTGGACTGTAATGCTTACTTCTATATTCGATTAACCTATATTGGGCTGTAATGCCTACTTCTATTTCCGATTAATCGGAGCATTTAAGTTGAGAGATGATGTGTATCGGTTTTTATCGAGTAATCGATATTTGGCTTATAATGATTACATCTATATCCGATTAATCTGAGCATTTTATCGAGTAATCGATGTTTGGCTATAATGCTTACTTCTATATCCGATTAATCGGAGCATTCAAGATGAGAAATGTGTATCGGTTTTTATCAAGTAATCGATAAAAATAAATGAAGTGAAATAAGCACATTTTTCAAATGTTTCAAATACTTTTACCAAACTGTTGGGAATTAAAAAAAAAAGAGAGAAATGTTGTACAGTTGTGCTCGTGGAACTAGGCTACAAGTTGAAACTGAATAAGTGAGAGAAGAGAGAGAGAGAGAGATTTGAGCATGGAATTCATTACAGCAACTTCTCCAATTATCGCGCACGCTTCAGCATGCCGGGGGGCACGGAGAATCTGTTCTATAGCTTTGATCTGGGACCCGTACACTTCATAGGCATCTCCACGGAAGTATATTACTTTCTGAACTACGGCGTCAAGATGTTGGTGTTTCAATACAATTGGCTCAAACGTGATCTGGAATTGGCAAATCGAGCGGAGAACCGTGCGAAACGTCCGTGGATCATCATCTATGGCCATCGACCCATGTACTGCAGCAATGAGAACGATAACGATTGTACACATTCGGAGACCCTCACCCGTGTCGGCTGGCCCTTCGTTCATATGTTCGGCCTTGAGACCCTGCTCTACGAGTACGGTGTAGACGTTGCCATCTGGGCCCATGAGCATTCCTACGAGCGTCTCTGGCCCATCTACGACTACCAGGTGCGAAACGGTTCCCTAGGCACACCCTATGAGAATCCACGTGCCCCCGTGCACCTTGTAACCGGTTCAGCTGGCTGCAGCGAGGGACGCGAACCGTTCAAGGGCAAAATACCCGAATGGAGCGCCTTTCATAGCCAGGATTACGGCTATACGCGGCTCAAGGCGCACAATCGCACCCATTTGCACTTCGAGCAGGTGTCCGATGACAAGCAGGGTGCAATTATCGATAACTTTTGGCTGATCAAAACCCAGCATGGCAGCTACAAACAACTCTAGAGGGAGATGGATAGCGAGAGGGAGAGGGAGATCATGAAGCAAAGAGAAGCTAATCGCTGAAAATAGGCACCAAAGCACAAAACACTCACAATAGTCCAATTTAGCAACTTGCAGTATTACTAGCGAACATTCTATTAGTGTTATTTTATCTATTACACACACACGACAAACACCACGCTTTTACATAATTGATAATTGAACAATATTATTCGTATTACAAATGACCTGCGATCGTTATAAAATCGACCCAATTCTTAGTTTTTAGCTACCGTACCGGATCGTTACCGAAATTCCCAACATTCAATATTATAGACCAAACCCATAAACGAATCGGGTCTTAACAAAAATTACAAAAACTTAAATTTAAGAAAGCTAGTATTTTCTTTATTGGAAATGACCTAACTCCCTAAATCAGTTATTAGGTAGGGATACCTAAAAACCAAACGGTTTATAAATATAAGCATAAATCCATTAGTTTAAAAAAGTATTTATCAAAAACGAGAAGAGAGAAATGTTAAGAATATTAGGTAAACTTGAAGCCAAATTTAAGCTAATAATTGTCTAATATTGCTTTTCTTAGATATGACCTAAAATTATCTGAATTATCCGAACCAAATCGTAACTGGAATTCAAGGTTTCTTCTCTGCTTCAACTTTTAAAATATTCAACGATTCTTCAACTTGTCTTATTAGGTGTATTTTGTTTTTTAAGAATAAGTATTACTTCAGCATGTTGCTTCGAACAATTCTTATAATTCCAGTTTACTGGGTATAATAGGTGAATTTTTTTATTTTAATTATAAACTGAAAGAGTTAAAGTGTTTGGTAACACATATTTATCCTAGTTTTCTGAGGAGGATTTTATGGGTTTTATGGAACTATTAAAAGCTAATATTACTAAAACGAACAATTAAGATTCATTCTTTATTTAGGTAATACTAATATTCTTATCTCTAATCTGTCTATTTTAGCTTGACTATATTTCATACCTGACTTTTGTTTTAAACCTTGAGTACATTTAAGTTTGAAAATCACTTTTTTAACATTACAAACTTGGAATATAACATTCCTATTTTTTTTTTTTAATTATATAATGTCGTCGTCGTACTTATTTAACGCTTCGTATATGTATTATACCACTAAACATCAGATACAAATCCGCATTTTTATTCAGTTCTAATTTTTGTTAATTGTTTTTAGTAGTTTAAGAACTTTTCCACTTTCAGTATGAATTGTACCTACGTTTTTATCGATTTAGGCGTTCCATGTTATAGCTTTCTACTATAACCAGTGTTGCCAGATAAAGGCAGAAATATAAAGTGAACATTTAACATTTTTTTAACTAAAACAAAAATGCAACAAAATAAATAATAAGAATGCAATCGATATACATTATTAAAAAACATGTTATCAATAGATCGTATGCTGCATAACATTCTAATATGCTTGATTTATAGGTATAATTGATGTTAATTTCTGTAAATTCAGATGGTTATCAAAGAGTTTAAATTTAAGGGGTATTTTTTAGCATAATATGTAAGCAAAATGTTTGTTTTTAATTGGAATAAAAGTAAATACGAAAAGAAGAAAACGCAATGCACTTGATGTTAGATTGTACAAAAAAGTTATCGTTATCGTCATCGGTATTGATTGTCGATAGCGTTTTAAGCCAAAGTTGATTATTTAAATGCTTTATTGTGCCGTCCTGCGCTTCTCCCAGAAACTGTGCTGGACATTGTTGTCACCTGGAGCACACGCGATAATACCAATCAATCGATATGCGAATATGGTATCGATAACATTGATCAGCATACAGCCAGCGCAATCGCAGCACCCACGGAATTTATCGATGGCGGCAGTCGTAAGGCCAAACAATACATACATCGCGTAAGTACGAATAAACCCTATCGAAATGAAATTATCAATTTATACCACAATCTGGCAACGCCATCAACAGGTAACGTTGCCCCACCTGCAACCAAATGCGACCTATCGTTATCATTGTGGCAGCAACATGGGCTGGTCGGCAGTCTATTGGTTCCAAACCGTCCGGAACGACAGCAATTGGTCTCCCCATCTGGCCATCTTCGGCGACATGGGCGTGGAGAACGCCGCCTCCCTGCCCGCCCTCCAGCGCGAGACGCAGCGGGGCATGTACGATGCGATCTTGCACGTCGGCGACTTCGCCTACGACATGTGCCACGAGAACGGAGAGGTCGGAGACCAGTTCATGCGGCAGGTGGAGACGATCGCCGCCTACGTCCCCTACATGGTCTGCGCGGGCAATCACGAGGAGAAGTAGTAAGTGCGATAGCCTTGCCGGCGTTGCCAGACGTAGCCAGATCTCAAACTATAAAGAAGAGAATTCATTTAGATATTCTGGCAACACTGACGATAACACTAGGTAACAGCTAGGGAGACCGATTATTTGATAGATATGACAAACACCATTTTCTAATGTATTTTAAAGAGAGTCTATTTATTTATAATTTTTTCCTACTTTTTATTTTTAATTTTGTCGGATTTTTTTTAATGTGGTGCGATTTTTAAGTTTTCTTTTGAATATAAATTATCTGGCATTCTTAAGACAATGTCAAATCGTACAATTTATTAAAAAATTTTTTTTTCATTGAACCATTTTGTATTATTGCTTATATAAAAACATTGTTAAAAGTAAACAAGTTTTTAATATAAAAAAAAAAACTACTCTATAGTAATATTAAAATATATATTATATAGAAATAAAAGTTAAACTTCAAAATTTAAACATTCTGTAAAAAACTCTTAGGGAGAACAATTTATAATTGTATATACCCAATTATATTATGCATCTATCAAAAAGAAAAATCGGTATCCCTAGTAAAGCCAATCCCTAACTTCCGCAACTAAATCTTGAATACCTTGCAGCAATTTCTCGCATTATACGAACCGGTTCAGCATGCCGGGGGGACGGGAGAGTCTGTTTTACAGCTTCAATCTGGGTCCGGTGCACTTCATAGGCTTCAGCACCGAGGTGTATTACTTTACGCAGTTCGGACTGAAGCCCCTGGTGATGCAGTACGATTGGCTGGAGCGGGACCTGATGGAGGCGAATCGGCCGGAGAATCGGGCGAAACAACCGTGGATTATCACGTACGGCCATCGACCCATGTACTGCAGCAATGACAATGGCGATGATTGTGCCTCCTACGAGACCATTGTGCGTAGGGGATTACCGGGACTCCATTTCTTTGGCCTGGAGGAGCTTTTCTATAAGCACGGCGTGGACGTGGAGCTCTGGGCGCATGAGCATTGCTATGAGAGAATGTGGCCCCTGTACAATTATACGATCTATAATGGTTCGTTGGCTGAACCGTATCGGAATCCGGGTGCTCCGGTTCATATCATAACCGGTGCGGCCGGCAATAAGGAGGGACGTGAACCGTTCTTCAAGCAAATGCCGCCATGGAGCGCATTCCATAGTCAGGACTTTGGTTATTTGCGTCTCAAGGCGCACAATTCCAGCCATTTGCATTTCGAGCAGGTGTCCGATGACAAAAACGGTGCTGTTATCGATCAATTCTGGGTGATCAAAGAGCGCCATGGCGCCTACAGTGGCGTCTAAACCATTAACACACGGTTGTGATAGCTTAAGAGATATATAGATCTCACAAATCAAAAATATACATATTGTACATTATTACTACCATACATTACATATACAAACTTTACAATTTATTGTTATACTATGCCTAATAAAATATACTATATTATACACGATGATCATTGCTACTGTACACTTTATTGGGGCCACCACTGTACCTAGTAATACTTCCCAAATATGTTTTACCTTGAACCGAACGAACTTTTCGGTTTTTCATTTTTACCATACATATATACCATTTGTACTAATTTAACACCTTAGCCGATTCATAACCGTTTCAAAAGGTTATAAATATCTATATTTTTGACATTTTTCTTTAAATCGATTTAAAAGCTAGTCAAACTCGTTTCAAATTCGTTCCCATTTTCATAACTATTGAAAAACTTGGCCCTAATTAGACTTATTTCTATTAATTAACCGTTTTAGAATGCGTAGATATTATTTATGTACATAATTTTACTTGTAACCGATTCATAGCCAACTTAAACCCGTTTTGCCGTTTTTGAATTATTTCGGTTTCAATTACAAAATTATTAGATTTTACTTTAAAACGTTGTATAACCGATTCGCAGCGGTTATCAAATTTTTAAAATATTTCTGTTTCCTTGCAAAAGTGTGTTTGTATAGCTTTACAATTCGGATATTATTGGGTTTTACTTGAAACCGACTTACAACCGATTCAAAATCTTGCTTTCTTCCAGATACTCTGCAGGACATCGTGGTCACCTGGTCGACGCGTGACGCCACGAACGCGTCGCAGGTGAACTTTGCCGAGAGCTATATGCACGATCCCTTGACCCTGGTCAAGGGCACCTCCCAGCGGTTCCAGGATGGCGGAAAGCAGGCGCGTACGCAGTACGTGCATAAGGTCACTTTGCCCCAACTGAAGCCGGATACACGCTACGAGTACAGCTGTGGCAGCGACCTAGGCTGGTCGGCGGTGTATGACTTCAAGACCCCCCCGACGGGTGAGAAATGGTCGCCATCCCTGGCCATTTATGGTGATATGGGAAATGAGAACGCCCAGTCCTTGGCCCGACTGCAGCAGGATGTGGCACGTGGCATGTACGATGCGATCATACACGTGGGCGACTTCGCCTACGACATGGACACGCAGGACGCACGCGTGGGAGACGAGTTTATGCGTCAGATCGAGACGGTCGCTGCCTACGTGCCGTACATGGTGTGTCCGGGCAATCACGAGGAGAAGTAGTAAGTAAGATCGTTTGAATTCTGCTCTTTTGCTCTACAACCTTCGTATAAATCCAGTAAGGACGGAGCCCATCAGTCGGAATGTAGATAGGTGTATACCATAATCCCTAATCAATAAAAACAGTAAAAAAAAAAAGCGTAATATGAAACAGAGCAGGTTGTTATTCAGCATAAAATACTCTTTTCTATTATATTTAACTATCCTGAAAAGCGTTTTGAAATCGGTTAATAAACTCGGGAGTTATTGAAGAAACAATAATGTAGGATTTACTCGCTCGCCCTCTAGCAGCATGGTACAGACAAAACATAAGAAGGAGCATTGCTGCTGATGTTTAAAAAATAAGTTTGAAGCATGTTTAAAATATGGAGTGTGTGATATTCTACGGTCCGACCAATTGGTAGCGTTCTTACTGGTTTTTTCGTTTAAATCTAGATCTAGTATGTATATCAGTTCCATGCTTACGGGTACTCATTGAACTGCTTCTTCTTCTTCTTCAGCAACTTCTCGAATTATCGGGCACGCTTCAGCATGCCTGGCAATGGGGACAGCCTGTGGTACAGCTTCAACATGGGCCCCATCCACTTCGTCTCCTTCTCCACGGAGGTGTACTACTTCCTCAACTACGGCATGAAGCTGCTAACCAAACAGTTCGAGTGGCTGGAACGCGATCTGAGCGAGGCGAATCTGCCGGAGAATCGCGCCAAGCGACCCTGGATCATCACGTACGGCCATCGTCCCATGTACTGCAGTGACGATAAGGAGTACGACTGCAACGGTCAACTGGAAACCTACATTCGTCAGGGTCTGCCCATGTTCAAGTATTTCGGCCTGGAAGATCTCTTCTACAAGCATGGCGTCGACGTCGAGTTCTTTGCCCACGAGCATTTCTACACACGTCTCTGGCCCATCTACGACTTCAAGGTGTACAACGGCAGCAGCGAGGCACCCTACACCGATCCGAAGGCGCCTATTCAGATCATAACCGGTTCGGCCGGTTGCAATGAGAACCGTGAACCGTTTTCCAAGGTCCTGCCCGATTGGAACGCCTTCCACAGCAATGTAAGTAAAAGTAGTTCAAAGTGATTGCCTATCTAGTTACCTATCGATACTTATCGATTACTTGCAGGACTACGGCTACACACGTCTGAAGGCGCACAACGGCACCCATCTGTACTTCGAGCAGGTCTCCGACGACAAGGAGGGACAAATCGTCGACTCCTTCTGGGTGATCAAGAACAAACATGGCGCCTATGCCTAAAACGGCCGCCAGCCTTAGCAACACGCAGCGCAGCTCCTAGCAAAATTTTATGACACAATTGAATTTATGCTTTTGCTTAGTGAATATTTTTATTTTGTTTACGCTTTTAACATGTTAAAATATAAGTCAGAGAAACAATTACATTATCAAATTGGGTGAAAAAAATAAATTGCTTGGTGTGTGGTCTTGTGTTCTAATAGAAGCGTGAATTGTAGTAGCCCCTGTTGTAGGGATACGAGTTGTAGCCCCCGTAGTATCCGCCATAGCCGTCTGTTGGGGAAAAGGGAGAAAAATCGAAATCAATTGGTATTACTTCTTTTTTTCTAAATATTTTTGGAATATTTTACAGGGTTTTTAAAAGGGAGTACGCGCTTACCTAATCCGCCATATCCTCCGCGTGAGCCGTAGGGACCGTAGTAGTTATCGCCATATCCGCCGTAGCCGCCATAGTTGCCGTATCCGCCATATCCACCTCCATATCCGCCGCCATATCCGCCGTAGTTACCGCCATAGCCGCCATAACCTCCATATCCGCCCACATAACGCTTCTCCTGCTTCTTCTCCTGCAGGGGCGCGTAGTCGCCCACATGATCCGCCCCCTGCACCCCCGCCTCCAGCTCCTTCTCCGCGCCAACTGCAGCACTGACCAGCAGCAATGCGGCTACTACAGGGTAAACAAACTGCCAAGAAAGAAAGAGAGAGAGAGGGAGATTTATTATTGAATCCCTTCCAGACACATCCCCCCACTCCCCACTTCCCACTCCGCTTACAATGCACTTCATGGTAAGAGGAGTCTTCGCTTGTTGCCTCACACTTGTCGAATGTGTCAACTGCTGCGCCGACGCTCGCTTTTATACCCCACGCCTCAGCTGCAGGCTGCAGCTCTGCTGACGACGACAGCGACTGCGTATGCGAGAGAGAGCACGGGAGCGCTGCGCATGTGTGAGGGGAAGTTGAGTAAGTGCAAGTTGAGCGAGTGTGGTGAGAGGCGAAAGGCGCGAGAGTAGAACGCGCGTATGCTGGCGCATGGTGAGTTGAGTGTGTTGAGTGGCGGGTGGTGGGAGGGTTAACAGTTGAGGCCGTTAACAGGGGCAGCAATTGCAACAGAGGCAGAGCAGGAGAGTTCTTAATGTTAACATAACTTAAAATTTGAAATGGTTTGATTCAATAATTAATATTAAGCTAATGAATCAATTATATAAAACGAATAAATAAGTATGTAATAATGAATGAACATCATATGTACCTAAATAATAATAAATATTAATGTAATATAAATAATATTAATTTATTAATTTAGAAAATTATAATAAAAATTGTTTTATTTTACAATTCATAATAATATGCTATAATATGAATCACATTAAATTAAGAAAATATAAAGCATATATAAAAAAATAATTTGTTAATCAATAAATATAATAAATTGCAACTAATATAATACAATAGTAAATAAGGGTACAAACATAGTGCGCGCTGTAAGCGAAGACGAAGATGAAGACGAAGCTGAAGACGAATTGCTTGCGTTGCGAGTAAGCGAATTGAATGCATAGTGCAAGACGAATTCGTTGCGTTTTGTTATGCTGGTCACAATGGATTTCTCATCTGATAATACCTTCTCTTGCAGAAAAATTAATTTTTTTAATTCAAATGTTAGAGAAATGTGTTTGAAAAAATTCACCCTATTAATTTACGAAGAAAAACACTCGGCGAATTTTAGCACTTGTTTGATGAGCTGCGCCAAGTTGAAAAATTTTGTTTTTAATACACAAGAATAAAAATAGAGAACATTTGATTATATGTTGGCACCAAATTAACCTAGCATTATAAAAAAAGTTGACTACTTTTAATAAAAGCCCTAATATGCCAGCTAAAAAGCTAATGTTGACGTAAATGCAAAAATTATTTAAAATAAACGGCTGAAAAGCAAGCGATTCATCTTCAAATTCAGTACTGCACCGTTTCAAGATTATCGCTTGCGTTTCGTCTTCATCTTCGTCTTCGTCTCAGCACGCACTATGTTTACAAACGAGCGAATTCATACAAATCGTTCGTGCACAGTTTTTCGTCTTCAGCTTCGTCTTCGTCTTCGTCTTCGTCTCAGCGCGCACTATGTTTTAGGCCTTAGGCCTAAAACATAGTGCGCGCTGAGACGAAGACGAAGACGAAGACGAAGCTGAAGACGAAAAACTGTGCACGAACGATTTGTATGAATTCGCTCGTTTGTAAACATAGTGCGTGCTGAGACGAAGACGAAGATGAAGACGAAACGCAAGCGATAATCTTGAAACGGTGCAGTACTGAATTTGAAGATGAATCGCTTGCTTTTCAGCCGTTTATTTTAAATAATTTTTGCATTTACGTCAACATTAGCTTTTTAGCTGGCATATTAGGGCTTTTATTAAAAGTAGTCAACTTTTTTTATAATGCTAGGTTAATTTGGTGCCAACATATAATCAAATGTTCTCTATTTTTATTCTTGTGTATTAAAAACAAAATTTTTCAACTTGGCGCAGCTCATCAAACAAGTGCTAAAATTCGCCGAGTGTTTTTCTTCGTAAATTAATAGGGTGAATTTTTTCAAACACATTTCTCTAACATTTGAATTAAAAAAATTAATTTTTCTGCAAGAGAAGGTATTATCAGATGAGAAATCCATTGTGACCAGCATAACAAAACGCAACGAATTCGTCTTGCACTATGCATTCAATTCGCTTACTCGCAACGCAAGCAATTCGTCTTCAGCTTCGTCTTCATCTTCGTCTTCGCTTACAGCGCGCACTATGTTTGTACCCTAACATTGCTAAGATGGCACAGGGTTGCCAACTAATTAAAAATAGTTTATAATATTTGGCAACATTTAACTGTAACTAATTCGGTAATTTGTACAATAATAATCTTAAAACTGCCATCGATCGGAGCAACAACAACAACGACATCAATTGCAGTGATTTGAATAACAATGTGAAGCTCGACTGCGGAATACCCTGCAATGCTGACGAGTGCGTTTGTGAGCGGCCCCATCAGGTCTTCGAGTGTGATAATTGTCACCATTATTTCAACGGCCGGATTCCGTTGGAGTGCAAGCGGCATCCCTTTGTCGTATATCTGATGGACATCCAGTATTGTCCGTACTGTCGTGCCAGCACCAGGAGGGCCAAGAAGGCGTCGCTCAGTTGGCAGCAGATACGTCGAATGGAGGACGCCGATCTGCCCGATGACAGTCATGATTTTTAACGGTTCTCATTATTGATTAATATAGTATATTTAATATCTGTCATCTCCTTAACTTTAATAATATTATGTAATTTTTCCCACAATCTATTGAAATATTATAAATTCGTGTAAAAGAAATTGGCCACATCGGCAGACTATATCTAATAGCTCCTATAGGAAAGATCGGCGCAAATTTTTATAAAAGTCTTATATTTCAAGATAATTTAAGTTTGTTATTTGGAACAGGGGCGCAATACGGCGGGCATTGCGAGAGGCGTGGCAAGTACTCTCACGCCCCATTGTCATGATCAATAGCATGCGGATGAATGCGGAGACGGAATCCGGAGAAGGTCGCTGTGGTCTCCGGAGGACAGACGTGGATTTGTCCTAACCGTTCGCAGTACGATGAGCCGATAAGGCGATAAGCAGCTGTACAAGGAGTGGGGCAAGGGCAGAGAGCGGGCCGATAGTACCAAGAAGTATCTGATTGCCACCGGGTTACAACCGAAGCATCCGATTGCCTCCTATATGGACTCGGAGGCATCGCTGCCCATCCGGATTGTCCTGATTGAGCTGCTTCCGGCAGGGGGTTGGCTCCCATGGTCGGGACACATCTTCCGGGTCAAGAAGGATCCTAACAATTACAATTAATTCCACTTGGATCGTCGTATCCCTAATTCTCCTTAGCTTGAGTTCTTAAATTGTGTTATTATTTACCATACATATTTATAGCATTGATTGCAAAATTAAGATTTCAAATATGCGCTTCAGTGTTGCCGTTTTTGGCGGGAATGGCTTAAAAATAGCAAACTACAAATTTGCACATAAGAGCCGGAAATTATTCTTATTACAATTATTCTTAAGTTTGTAATTTAAAATAAAGGTGTTATGGGAGACTGAGGATCAACATAGTTTTATAATTTTATTTTGGTAGACATTAGAAAAAATATAAGAAAAAGCTGAATAATTAAGAAACTAAAATAAACAATATTCCCAACCAATAATACTTCTTATTGCCATTTTGGGCAACAATTTTGTTTTAAAATCGTAAGAATATTAAAAACAGCTAGATCTAGCGAGAAAAAAGCGTATTTGGCAGCAGTGCTTGCCTGCAGTGTTGCCAATTTTTTTTTAGAGAATAAAAAGCTGATTTTATATCCTGTACCCATTGGAAATGGGAAAACGCCTATCGAATTTTTCCGGATAGGGAACGTTTTAGAATTTTTCCGGGAATAACAGTTTAAATAAAAAAGAACAGGTTTGTCCTAAAAAACGAAAATTGGCAACACTGGGCATCACCTATTACTCGATTGTCAGCACCTGTTATCGATACCATTTCAGTTTGCAGTTTGCTACAGCCGATACCACACGTCGTTGCCCCAAATAAGTGAAATAAGGATTTATTTAATAAAATACGCCGAATTTGGATTAAAAATGAAACGATCGCATAGTCCAATACGTAATACTCCCTGCACCCGTGTTGGTGCATTGAAAACACTTACGAAGAGCGACGAAGTAGCTATCATAAACTATATGCGCGTGCATCCAAATATAGAGGTAAGAAACTTTACATATACATGCACATACATACATATACATATACATACATCTTTGGAGGAATGTATGTATGTCACAGGCAGAAGGCGGCGTGACACATACATATGTATGTACATACATTCTTGATCAGGACGACGAGCTGCGCGATATAGCCATATCTGTCCGTCTGTCCGTCTGTCCGTCTGTCTGTATGTCCGCCTGTATGAATGCCGAGATCTCGGAAACTATAAGGGCTAGAGCGGCCATCTTGGGTGTGTATGTATGTATGTGTATATCATACGCAGATCAAGTTTATTTCAAATGTTGTATGGCGCGCACCCTTTACGACCAAAATCTATTAAACTCACATAAAAGGTTGCATATCAAGCGTAATACTAAATATCGAAGGTTGTTATTCAGAGTATACACTCTATGCCATTACATTTATGTATTCTGAAAAGAGCATTAAAATCGGCTATGAAACGCAGAAGATATTAAGGAAACAATATTGCCTCACTAGTCCTTCGTCCATTTACAGAAAAAGTAAGAAGAACATGACAACTGCGCTTCGAATGATATGTTAAAAATATTTTCAAACTAAATGCTGTGTGTAACAATACATATATTTCCAGAAACCCACTGCCGAGATTTACTACACGGCCTTGATTGCCGAGACAGGCCTGAACGTGACCGTACACTTCATGAGGGACAAAGTCCGGCAATGGAGAACCAGCTTTCAAAAGGCTTGTGATTTGAAGAAATCCATGGAATCGAAGAACGCCGATGCTGTGCGAGGTTAAATAAATTACAATAGATCTAATTGATCTTCGGATAACTGATGTATTCCATATATTCCATATTTACAGCTAAAGTCCTAGAGGTGTGTCCACACTTCAACCAATTGGGGGGTCAAAATAAAGGGATTGTGGATAGCCCAAGGAAGAAGCTCCTACCGGACAAGGAAATACGGGAGTATGAGCTGCAAGAAGAAGAATTGATGAAGCGTAAAATGGCATTGGAGGAACGTAACCACGAAATGAAGATGGAATGTCTTAAAGAGAATTCCGTATTACGCGATCAGCAGTTGGAGCTGACGAACCGTTTGCTCGAGCTTGGGCTTACATTAGAACAAATTATAAAGCAAACATAGTGTTTAAAATAAAACTTTGAATTCCAGACGATGTACTGCATTACAAACTGCAATTATTCTCATAGTGGTTATTTTTAGACCCTTTACTTTAAAAAAGTATGAAGTTAGTGCAAGGAGGAGATATGTGTAATACCCAGAAGAACGCGTGGCAGACCCCATAAACTATATATATATTCTTGATCAGGACGACGAGACGAGTCGATATAGCCATGTCCGTCCGTCCGTCTGTATGAACACCTAGATCTCAGCATTTATAAGAGCTACAGACACCACATTCGGTATTTAGGTTGTCCTATTCAGTAAGCAGTACGAGTTTGTTTTAGATTTTGGATAACTCCCCTCCTTTCTCCGTAAATCGCAAAAAAAAAAAACTGCAGCCACAGTTTAAAAGCTATAGACTTGTAATTTGGCTTTCATTTCACTACAGAAACCATTAAGGCAGGTGCGGATCAGTTGAACGTATTGTAAACATCGCATGCACTAAGTCTGTTGCATATATTCGCTGTTTCGGTGCAACATTTCCTAAATACAAGGCTTATAAATTTCTATTTCGCGATACATTCTGTCCCCCATAATATCATTAGATATTCGGAGAATATACTTTCGTCTACAGTTATTACCTATCCTGAAAAGCGCATTAAAATCGATCCATAAACACAGGAGATATGAACAAAACAGTATTGCAATAGTAATTATATTTATTTTGTTTACGCTTTTAACATGTTAAAATATAAGTCAGAGAAACAATTACATTATCAAATTGGGTGAAAAAAATAAATTGCTTGGTGTGTGGTCTTGTGTTCTAATAGAAGCGTGAATTGTAGTAGCCCCTGTTGTAGGGATACGAGTTGTAGCCCCCGTAGTATCCGCCATAGCCGTCTGTTGGGGAAAAGGGAGAAAAATCGAAATCAATTGGTATTACTTCTTTTTTTCTAAATATTTTTGGAATATTTTACAGGGTTTTTAAAAGGGAGTACGCGCTTACCTAATCCGCCATATCCTCCGCGTGAGCCGTAGGGACCGTAGTAGTTATCGCCATATCCGCCGTAGCCGCCATAGTTGCCGTATCCGCCATATCCACCTCCATATCCGCCGCCATATCCGCCGTAGTTACCGCCATAGCCGCCATAACCTCCATATCCGCCCACATAACGCTTCTCCTGCTTCTTCTCCTGCAGGGGCGCGTAGTCGCCCACATGATCCGCCCCCTGCACCCCCGCCTCCAGCTCCTTCTCCGCGCCAACTGCAGCACTGACCAGCAGCAATGCGGCTACTACAGGGTAAACAAACTGCCAAGAAAGAAAGAGAGAGAGAGGGAGATTTATTATTGAATCCCTTCCAGACACATCCCCCCACTCCCCACTTCCCACTCCGCTTACAATGCACTTCATGGTAAGAGGAGTCTTCGCTTGTTGCCTCACACTTGTCGAATGTGTCAACTGCTGCGCCGACGCTCGCTTTTATACCCCACGCCTCAGCTGCAGGCTGCAGCTCTGCTGACGACGACAGCGACTGCGTATGCGAGAGAGAGCACGGGAGCGCTGCGCATGTGTGAGGGGAAGTTGAGTAAGTGCAAGTTGAGCGAGTGTGGTGAGAGGCGAAAGGCGCGAGAGTAGAACGCGCGTATGCTGGCGCATGGTGAGTTGAGTGTGTTGAGTGGGGGGTGGTGGGAGGGTTAACAGTTGAGACAGTTAACAGAGGCAGAGCAGGAGAGTTCTTGATGTTAA